>JAQGBX010005416.1:0-13711 GCA_034698745.1 Megaphyllum sjaelandicum
CAATTTTTGGAAAATTTCATGGACGTCTTTTTTGAATAGCCCTTTACTGAGGGGGGGTGGGGGGTGTTCGAGGGGCCCAAAGAAGCTTGAAGCCTTTGGGCCCTACCATGGGTTAAGACGGCCCTGGTTCCAATACATGTTGATTTTCATAACTAAACTAAAATTATTCTTATTAATTAAGCTTAGTTCAAAGGAAATTTATCATGAGACTTATAAAAGGGTGCTTGTTTACATGTTGCATTTTTAATTATAGCAGACGAGGTTCGAAGGTGCGATTTGCGATTGCACAAAGAACATTTTTTAGGGTTTGCGGATGCGCACGCATTGTACTCCCAAAAAGCTGTCACTTTCCCGCCTTTGACATTTAATCAATACGTGTCAAAGCCAAATAAGCCTAGCACTTCAATTTTTGGCAAATAATTCCTCGTCCACACGTTTTATCTTCGCTCATCTGCCATCAGAACGCCCGCGAAATCGATAAGCAGCGCCGCAATTATTCAACAACTGCAAATATTTTTCCCAGCAAACGCATCAAAACGCTTGTCAGGAGGGATTATTCGGTATTTCGTCGCCTTAACGGGGGTTCATGGTCTTGAAGTGAGCAGCGACAATCGCTTCAACAGTTCCTAGCTCGGAAAATGCTGCAAAAGTCGTCAGAAAAAGGCCTGGATTACTTATTTGTGATTGCACCTTAATGTGGTGCCTCCACTAAGTATTCGTATGCCATATCTTGAGGCCCTCAAGGAAGGCATTGGGTGGTCCAGCTTCACCTCCAGAGACAACTCGAGCAAACTCAAATACCTGGGCAGATTATGGTCCAGCTCACCAGGTATATGAGTATATCAGGGGTAGGGACAAGGAACTCAGCACGACGTGTTACAGACTTACAAAGAGGCTGCACAAAGCTATCATCCCACATGCTACGAGAACGCGAGCCAATCTAAAAGCTTAGGATACACTTGTGGTTTCTATAAAGCAAGGGTGGGTTCATTGTAAACCAGCGTGCGGACAAGACATTGGAACCAGCTATCCGATGTTTGCCCCGTGTCTCCTGGCTCCCAGGGAGGACCTTGAACATGTTCTGGTGTCCTGTGAGGCGCTGGGCCAATCGCCGCCAGCCTGGGCAAACCTAAATACTGACACTCTTCTAGGGCTGTATCAAGTCCAAACTAAGGCAGATTCCACTTTCCTGAAGGAAGTTAAATCGCGCCTGTTTAAATGGTGGCGCCTCCACATGGAAGCGCTGCAGCAGTGTGCACCTACCACTATACCCTCAGACGTACCTAAGTGCTTACTGTCTCACTAGAGAGCCCTCTGTTAGAAAGGAATAAACCATCATCATCCTCACGTTGTGCTGAACCACCATATTTATGTTCTTTTACCCCCCAAACACAACATTTTATGTGTTCATAGGGTGCATAATCGTGAAGAAGTCGAAGGGTGCACAACTTCATTCCCAATCTTCTAGTATCCCATTAGAAATTTAGGGCTTTTCCAGCAAACTGATTAATTCTCCATCTATGAGAATATATACATGTACTTCTCCAATGGCCAATTTAAGACGTCCGTCATGCTTAGCCATGCATTTTCCTCTCGAGTCTTAACCAACCTGTTGCTCTCGTAATAATTCCGAACGGAAGCACGCTTTTGCAGTAGCCTTCATTCGCGGACAATAACAAAGTTTTCATTAACAGCTTTTCCTTTCCCTCCAACCTGCATGGTAACACATTTACGAGAACGTCGATAATTATTTGAAAGGCTTCGCAACATTGACCACACTGGCTCGCAACGCACGCACTGCGCTTTGGCGATTGCACTTAAAACCAATTCCATGTCGCCAACTGCGAATCCTCTGATTCGTGTCAAGCTTCCATGCTTATACCTCGCACATTATGACGTATCGTTTTGCCATTAGTCCTTGTTGTTCCGTGTTGCCGAACTGCCCTTCCACTCTGGGTTTTCAATGGTCGATTACGAAACGAAATGTTGTATATAAGGACAAGTTTATTCAATCGCAATGTCCATGCTATGTCCACGATAGGCATCCATGTCTGTGAGTGAAAAACACGATCTCATTTGGCTTCCTCGACATAGTCGGCAAACATTTTTTACTTTGATGTTTACCATCTCTCGAGCAAACCAGTTATTGTTTGCCGAAATCTCATTTTTTTCTCAAAAACATTACACAAGCGTTTGAACATGCTTTTTTCATGAAACGTTTTTTTTTGTTTCAAGTTTGCCATAGCATTGCTGTTGTGCATTTCTAGTTAAAGTACCCACAGATACCATTGGTAAAAATGATTTCTTTCTTGGTAAAGGCAATGCGTTGTGGCTGGAAGCTCGATGCACATATCTCCTCCTATTAAGCCATGGTTGTCTTTTATGCAAAGTCCGTTAGTAATTCACCGGCTGCATTTGTTATCGTACGCACTCGTTCAGACATTCGCAATCCTCCAGACTGGATGAAATACAAGTTCAACCAATGGCCGCTCGTATCTGATCCTCTAAAATGGGTTTTTCTAATTTCTTTGCTCTTTATTTTCCGAGCGGATTACGAATGCATTTTTGAGCGGAAAAATGGAGCCGAGCACGTTTTATGATGATATGCGAGGAAAAATATGTACGTTTAATATTCTAGATACTGTATATGGGCTTTTTGTAATTGTTTCCATGAATGACGGAGAGCTTGTGCATTTGTGTGGAAATAGGAAATGCCGAGGCTCGAAGTTAAGTCGAGCTTGAATCGTGAGCCCGTGATGCCTGCATCAAAGCGGATTCTAATTTGCTCTTAAATCGACCCCGCATTCGGAACGGGCTTCTATTAGAGGAAAGATTAAAATAAATCACCAGTGCTGACGAACGTTTCACTCGGCTCATTTACCCACACGTTTATGTCGTCCTTCAACGAACACAACGTGAGGATCGTGTGAAGAAAGTTTCGGTCTATTTTTAAAAACAAAGATGTTGCTATTGGTTCAGGGTTATGACACGTGCCACAATGACTACTGTATGTTCTGTATACATGTATATTGAACCTAATGCACGCATACTGGATAAGTGTATGTAGCTGTAAGTGGAAGCAATTCTGTCGATAGTCTAGTGGATTGGTGCATTTCAAGTGTTCAGTACTTGAAAACGCTGAATACTTGTCATTGAGGAAGACTAATTACCTAATCTTATTCCTTTGTGGCTTATCTCTTCTTCTCCACAAACCTGTACCAATACTTTTCCTCCGACATCGCCTCTCGTAACCGTTTCACCTGATTCTTTCGTCCCTTTCTCATATTTTCAATTCGATATATCAAATATGAGAATGGGACGAAAGGTCGTAAACGGTACAAAAGCACGCAAATTACGCATTGGTACCATTGGCGCTTGAGTTCCCCCTATGATGTTAGAAAAATGTGAAATTATGATTTTGGCATTGCGTTGGCAAGATGTTGGAAAACTGCAGTTTTGTTGACGTTCCCTTAGCATGATGTTGGCAAAGGGCAGTTTTTAGACATCGTGTATGCATTTGGCCAACATCTTTATTGCATAAAAAACAGCAATATTTGACATCAATTATTCAACATCGAAATTGCAGAATTAACCAACACAATTTTGTCATTGGCAAAAGTGGCCATGTTGCACATGTGGCCAACAATGCCAACGCTGAAAAGATTCTTTGCCAACATTCCAAAAAAGCGTTGGCCAAGGCTTCTTGTGTTTATTGGGTATTCTTTCCTTCACTTTTAGTCATCCTTTATCTCCTTTCTCATCTCTTTGCCTCATCCTTTTTCCGCATGCTAAAGCATCCTTTTTCACCGTTATACTCTTCATTTTTACCAACTTGCCCCAATTCATTAGTTCTGGTTTGCCCTCATCCCGTTTCATTTCACCTCATCTTTTCTCCCAGTAATGTTCTTTTCATTGCTTTACATCTCACTCACGTCACATTCTTCAGCTTATCTTTTTCCTTCTGGCTTTATTATAAGTTTTTTTTAATTCAACTTTACCTTTGTTATATAGTTATAATATTTGCTAGTTTTTTATTCTGCCTTAGTCTTCATCATTTCAAAATTTGCGCTTCAAACACCCATATCTCACCATTAGTTTAAATTAAGTTTTCTGCCTTTTGCATGCGTTCATTGTCTGATGTTTATTTTTGTCTTGCCATTTTTTTTCATTATTCATCACTTGCCTATTTATTTCTCAACGCCCTATTCGGTTATTTTTTTCTTTTTATCAACATAACTTGATTACATCAAATTCGTTTTCAAAATCGGCCGTTTCTTCCCGCCTTCGTTTATATTTTAGTATTCATCCTTAATTTTTGCTGACCATCATCGCCATTTTAAGAATTGCGTTTTTATAACGTCTGTCTTATGCATTTTTTAAAATATTCAAAAATCTGTACGTGTGTAAATTTACTGTCTAGTGTTGCTCAGTGTGTTTTTTGAATATTTATGATACTTTTATTTAAGTAGATTTCGATAAGTTATCAATATTCTAGCATACATGTACGGTGAATCACATAGAACAGTTATTAATGCCTTGAGCGCTATTAAAAGGAAATAAGCAAACAAAGCAACATTGATTTTTCCAAATGGTTTATTCTGATTCACATCGTGATTTCCCCCACCCTAATAAACATCAGTTAATAAACGACGTCTCGTTTTTCCACTTTAAATCACCATGAACAGGGCAGTGACCAAATGATTTTGACCGTAGCAAAATACTTTTGTCATTTTTACTAAACTGTTGAATTGACTGACCTTAACCGCTTTCTTAAGCCTTCCATGCAACATACACGGGTTGCTTTTCAGTATATAAATCAGAAAAATGTATAAAACGAAAAAAAAAAAGCAACAAAAGAAAATTTAAAAGATTGGCAACGCGCTTTCTTTGAAATGTTTCCTAACAAAGATAAAATTTGTTCAATGTTTGGATCACTCGCCCATTCAATCATTTTCCCAATCTTTCTTCCGAAATTGAACAACGTCCAAAAATTGGATGACGGTAACTGACAAAGAATATAATCGAATTTTCTCCGAACGTTTTATCAAAATGTGCGCAAACATAGCAAATATTTCAAGATACGAAATTGGAAATATTTTTAAAACCATTCAGCGTCCCGTTTGAAGTTGTACGTTTTTTGTTCGAAAGGAAATACAAAAAGTACTCATTAATGAAATTGAATTCACCAAAAAATCAAATAGAAAAGCAAGATGGCAGAAGGATGTTTCTTAGAAACATGTACGGTATAACCCGACCCCGCAATAAATGCAAGTACATATAAGCATGTTTCCATCTGCGCACTCGGGGTGCACGAGCGTCGTAATTCTATCTATGTGAATATAATCCCGTATACGCCGTGCATCTTAATTCTCTGCATCATATGGCTAATAACGAAGAATTTGGTATCTTATGCTCGGTAGCAAATGTCTGTCTCCAATTTCGGAATTGTTAATCATGCGCATAAATTGGCATCAACGAGCCTCCGGGACGCGTGGGTTTCCTGATGCAATAATCCGAGGGCAACTGGGAAACAAACGCAACGGAAATGGGAAACACACCAGAATCCGGAAATACGATTATCGATTACAATAAGTGTGGCAGCGTGTCTTGGGTGGCTAAATTAATCGTTGCTTATTGGTATGCGCCACTTAAAACCTCTCTACCTTCCATATAGCACTTGTCCCCTTAATGCACACGCTGCATGCATCCTAACGATGAAATATACTCGGATTAACTCCTAAAACTACGTGTTTCGGTTAGCCGAGCTGTGTTAACAGCCATGCTGCGTACGATTGAGATTTATTTCAAAAGTCAGCTGCACTGCGAAGTTTCAATTTTTTTTTTTTGCAAAACCCTAAAGGACTGATGGTCATGAAGTGAAGAGAAATCTCATGAGTCATGAAATCCTCGCGGCTACATGTATGTTTGGTTCTGTCACAGTCTTGAATTTCTGTTTTGGGAGATGGAGTTGTAAGTCGGTCCAGGGCGATGCATAGTTAAATGTTGCCTTATACTGTACATGTTCATGCAATGCAGTATGTGCTAAGAAATGCTTTAAAGTTTGAATGGGCACATTTACACAAATTCAAATAACCTGCAGCATTTCAAATCCCAGGTTCGATTCCCGATTTGGCTATCCTTGATTGTGGTTTTTCATGGTTTCCCACAATTCCTTCAGGCGAATGCTAAGATAGTTCCTATATTAAATCGGCCATGACCGTCTTCGTACCCCATCCCATCCTCCCCGTTTAAAGTCCCAAATAATATAGGCCCTAAATATAACTAAATTGTGATGTTAGGGTCTATCATGACCAGACTGCTTAGTCTGAATTAATTTGTATAATGAATCCCCCTCAAAAATTCTACTCCAATGTAAAGAATTGAATTGAAAGTTTGTCAAGTCTGTCTCGGGAGATGGAGTTGAAAGTCTGTCTCGGGAGATGGAGTTGAAAGTCTGTCTCGGGAGATGGAGTTGAAAGTCTAAAGATATACCTAAGCTAAATCGACTCGTGCAGCAAGTATAACGATCATTTTGCCGAATTTGCGTTCCATGGGCCGGATTGATGGTAATCTGAATAAGTTTTTGGGCATTAGATTTTTCATATACAACCTGGTGTAGATGTGCGTAGCGAAAATGTTTATTACTTTATTAGGAACATGTTTATGTACGTGGTTAACAGCTAAATTAAGATAAATATCTGACTACTGTTTGTCCGACAACAATAGCACGTATTCTAAGCATATATGCATTTATGCATGTTCATTATTTCAAATTTACGATTATATGGCATATGCGTGCAAATTGCATACCATTTTTTTTGTAATATGGCCATAACCTGTTGCCATCCTGAATATATAATGTATCAGTAACGTATTACGGCATTGAAACTTCCCCATTTAAAATGTGCATATAAAAATGTTGTTTCCGCTTCACGCAAATTGCACGGATGCTATATTGCTGTAAGGAATTTCATACAAAATAAATCAAATTAAACTCGAAGAAATCCGGTGCCAGCCTGGGGTCAGAATCAACTGAGGAACGACTTATTTTTGTTAGTCGTGGTTTTTTTGAATCTTAATTCAAATAATCATCTATATGGAAATCTCTAAAGATTGTATAGAAATACAGCGAAATTCCACTCGGTTGCGTTTTTTTATTTTCTTGCATGAGTGACTTGAAATGGGACCCCGAGGTAAGAACACGAGTTAACAAGAAGAATATGTATGCCATACCAGTTCATTTGATTAGAAAGCCCTCAAACATGCGAGGAAAACGGGCAGTAAATATTTAAGCATCGATGAATCGAAATGCCTCGTAAATTTGCAAAGGTGGAAGAGTTCATGTAAACATGGCAAAAATAGAAAGGAATATCAGATTGAATGTATCTGCATTCGGAGCGCTTTGTAATTGTTTAGATGTATGCTCTGTCGAATTTATTAAACGCAATCACATATGCCTACATGTATACATTATATAGGGTACATTCATTATGCATACTCTTTTTAATTTTCTACCTCATCCGACCCATGTAAAAAGATGTTGAAATGATCGTTCGGTGGATTGCCATTGCACCAAATGTGCCGCTTAGATTGCAAAGAATTTCAATTAAATCTCTAAGCAAAGTTACGTGAATAATGAATGACAATAAAACGCGTGGATTTTCCAATATACTTGTTACATAAGGTAGTAACGTGTTCTACTTGATCACGATGATACTCTGACAAGCTAAATGTTGAAAACATGTAAAATATGTGTCGTTAACGCATTCATTATCATATATTTTAGCTGGACTTAAAAAAAAACAACTTGGAAAAAGGTGGTACAATAGATACCAGAGTTATTATCAATGCACAGTAAACTCTTTTATGAGTGACCACCAAAAAAAATGCGATGTTGGTCACTGTACACAGGTGGTCACTATACAAAGCATGCCTGAATTAAATTAAAGTAAACATGTACACTGTAGTACATGTACTAAAAAAACCGCAAAACCAAAAAAGTACAGAATCATGGCCATTAGCATTACATACAATTTTTTAAAGTATAAATTATCAAGTTATCCTTGTTTTAAATTGTTTTTTTCTTCTTATGATCATGTTTTCAGTGATTGTTTTGATCTGAATAACAAAATTGGCTGAATTATTTGAGAACCACTGGGATTAAAGCAGGATGTAAGGTGACTCATCCGTTATCTAATTGTCGCTATGCAAGGTATATTGGCAATGTAAAAACTGCAAAAAAGCCAACACATAATGGTCACCGCACACAATAGACAGGTGGTCGATCACTATACGGAGAATTCTTATGAAGGAAATGTGCGCTAGAAAAAACAAAACACTAAAAAGTGGTCAACATAAAAGGTGGTCACTTTTTCAGGTTTTACCGTAATTCAAAACTTAATTTCCTAAGAACAATTCTGTTTTCTCGGACTAGATTGGTTCCTAAAAATAGGTCAAACAAGAACAAGTTTCCCTGGGCAACGAACTCGAGGTGCGCAGTCAGACAAATTTGTCATCTCCTGAGAAATCCCACTGTAAAGTATAATCTCCCATTATCTATTATTTAATATAGTGCTGGACAACCCTGTGGGGTTTTTAAGTGCCTCTTAGATGTGCATCAGTGGTAAATTATAGCTCTGACAATATCAGAAAAGAAGCTGCAGAATTCTTCCTACATTCCATGGGGGGTGTATATCACAACTTTCGATTTTTGAGAAGTTTTTCCACGCTAATACTTTGCCGTTCCCTTTAAATATACTGTACACTCTGCAGTAAACTATCGTTTGATTATAACTAATTGCCATATTCATCGTAATCTATCATCTTGTCAACTTCTGCTCGCAAATGAGCACCAGCATAAACACACCGAACAATTCTTTGATAATCAGTAAACTGCCTTACTCACTGTAATTCATTAGCTTGTCAGTTGAGGCTGATTCGATAGTGGAAAGCAAACATGATAAATGGCATATACAAGTGATAACGATGAATCGGCGGGGAAGTTATACAGTAAAACCTGGAAAAGTGACCACCTGTTTATGTTGACCACTTTTTAGTGTATTTTATTTTTCTAGTGTTCATTTCCTTCATAAAATTTCTCTGTATAGCGACCAGTGACCACCTGTCTATTGTCTACAGTGACCAGTGTGTGTTGTCTTTTTTTGCCATTTTTACATTGCCAATGTACCTTAAAAAGTGACCAAATAATGGACGAGTCACGTTACATCTTGATTTAACCCTTGGACATGATGATTCTGTACTTTTTTGTGGTTTTTTACTACGTGACCACCAAAAAATGCTATGTTGGTCACTGTACACAGGGGGTCACAATAAAAAGCTGTATACATGATTTACATGTAGGAAGCGCAGTGTACATGTTCATTATTTTAATTCAGGCATTCTTTGTATAGTGACCCCCTGTGTACAGTGACCAACATAGCATTTTTTGGTGGTCACTATTAACAGGTTTTACTGTAGTTAATCATTGCGTCACATGTTTTAGTTGTAGGAATTGGATTTTGGTAGGGGTAACCAGTTAATAACCCGGGGGCATCGGTGTGGTCTGGATGTTATGGGATTGGGTGAAATTGCAGCTTAGTGTGGCAAAGAAAGTGATAGTGATGCGTGTTTTGGGGGAGAGGCATATGGGAATGATGCACGAGTTGTAGTGGTCGCAGTTGGATGCGAGAGGATTGGGTGCGTATGAATAGCGTTTTGGAGATAAGGAGGTGAAAAGTTAAGAATTGGAAAGGGCAATGATAATTAGTTGTTGTGATAACCCAGAGATTGGGTGAAGAAAGTGCCGGCTAGGGACGATTTGATGAAAAAGAATGGTAGCAATAATGAATTATCGGGGCTCGGAGGGGACCTTTGGGGGAAATAAAAGCTGATACTAAAGAGTACAACGGAAGTTTGATAATGATTGGTGCCCGGAGAAGGGAATGGGGGAATTGGACCGACAAGTTCTAGAGTACAGTATTCAATTAACGGTGTTTAGTCTGATTTCTCCCAGCCTGTGCGCATTATAAAATTTGGTGTGGGAAACCCATATCCGCTTGAAAGTTTCGATTAGTGGCACGCAGTTGCGGCACCCCAACCGGAAGGTCCCGCTTAATTTGGCATCCGTCTACAGGAACTTCAATTGGGTGACGTAACGTTGTGCCTCGTCGCTCCCTGGGCCAAGTCGGATGTCAAACGGGGGCGTTGTTGAACGTGCAATTAGCGTTAATTTTTAATGTTTTGCTACGGGGAACAAGCTGGGGGCCATTAATAAAATTGTGCGAGTGGAAATGAGTCGATTGAACGGAGAAGGAGGGGGAGGGACGAGTGAATGCTAATCAAGCGGCTATAAATACTTAATGAGTGCACATTGTGAAGTTTTGCGTGAATGAGGCAATTATTCACCGGTGATTTTTAATGGAAGAAAATGCGTCGATGTTAAACGCTTTTACCTATAGGCGGAAAACCGACATGCTGAAAGCAAACTCTGGCATGCAAGAAACGTGACCTATACAATTGTATAAAGCTGCCCCCATGACATAAGTAATATACTTTACTAAAACAGTATATTTTCGAAAACGAACTGCATTGTGTGCTTTCAATCAGTCTTCTATAGTTAAATCTACTCGGTTAATTTCTCAACAAACAAAGTTGAATGCTCGCGAAATAGAAAGTAGCTAACATTCCGATGTTTATAATGTACTGGATATATGGTTTAGAAAAAGTTAGCGGAAATCATAATTCCTTAGACGGAATGCGGATGAAACTTTTATACTTTTATCAAATTGCGAGAAATATTAGTACAGTAAAACCTGTAAGGAGTGACCACCAGAAAAAATGCTATATTGGTCACTGTACACAGGTGGTCACTATACAAAGTATGAATGAATTAAATTAAAATACTGAATCATCGTGTCCATGTGCATTATACATACAGTATTTATTGCCTTATTACACATTGTTTTTTTTAAAAGAAAAAATTATCAAGTTTTCCCTGGTTTAAATGCTTTTTGCTTCTTATGTTTTCAGTAATTTTTTCGATCTGAATAACATGATTGGCTGAATTATTTGAGACCACTGAAGTTAGAGTAAGATGTAAGCTGACTCATCTGTTATCTGGTCATTTTTTAAGGTACATTGACAATGTAAAAATTGCAAAAATGACAACACACACTGGTCACTGTACACAATAGACAGGTGGTCACTATACGGAGAATTTTATGAAGGAAACGTACACTAGAAAAAAAAGTACACTAAAAAGTGGTGAACATAAACAGGTGGTCACTTTTTCAGGTTTGACTGTATTATAAATTTGTCGTATGGTTGCGAAAAGTCAGAATGTAGTAATCTATACATGTTTCTAATATACTGGCAATGTTCTCTCTAAATTTTCAAATTTAACCTGTAATTATGTTGATGCTTATGTGTATAAAGACGTGAAAGAAGTCTTTCAAGTCGATCGATTTAGATACAGTGGATACATTTGAACAAGGCAAACTTACAAAGTAATGGATGGTATACAGCGGTATGCTGGTCGCTTTGATCTGTTCGGAATTGAAGATATCAGCTCATTAGAGTGGAATGATCGCGACTGGTTTGCTGTAATTACTGAAAAAAATTAAATTAAATTAAGGAATTCTTATATCGATTTATCTTATTACTCGAGGGCCGTCAAATAGTGAGAATTATCGGAAAAACAATTTTAAACCTTACGTAGGCCTACTCTTTGAGGTCGATGTCAACACTGAGTTGGAAATATTTAAGCGACCGAAAGTAAAATCGATATCAAATTAACTAAATAATTCAGTTCTTCTTTTCTTCTTGAAACGTTTTTTTTAATCATTCTGCATGACTTGTCTATAATCTATTTTCTGATAATGTCTTAGTTTCGCGCAAACAGCGCCCCGTAATTATCCATCCCAAAATGAGTCGATTATTTTCATCATATTCATTTTTGAAAAAAAAAAAACTGTTGAAATATATATTTACGAACCAACCTGTGATTTGGCGTAATTATTATGATTTGCATCAGAAAGATCCTTTTTAAAATGTGCTTGAAGAACCTTTAAAACAAAGCTACGAAAAAGTTAATAAAATGCACTTTTGCCAGATCGAGAGCAGTTTAGCAGTCTTTAGCTTAAAGTCCATCATTTGTGAGACGGATACTTCGACACGGTGTCATGCTTTTTGGCTTTTTTCTGTGAATCCAGTATAAAACTGATCGATTTTTGGCAAGAGTGCAAGCTATTTGGTAGCCGCTATATATCATCGGTTACACAGGGCTTAACGGTTCCATTTTACATCAGGCTATCGATATTTACGGTTTTTGGACACTTGAAATTCATGCTCCAAATTGAAAAGCCGAGTTTTATTATAGTCATCACTAAACATATGTTCGGCTACGTGGAAGACCAGAAATCCGTGAATTGTTTTTATAGAAACATATGTTTAACATTGATGAAAGAAGAAAACCAAGAACAGTCTCTTAAAAAATGGTGTGTAAACCAATTTTAACCAGACTTTAATTATAACAATACCCTATTGTTATCAGAATGTAATCGTACAATTAAATGAGAAGTTGATCGATTTTATTTTACAAATTATAATGCATTGTATTTCATTGGCCATTGAAAATCATAATCGGGTTTGTTAAACTTATCTGATCTTAGAAAATGTAATTGGATATTTGTACAGTATATGTCAGGCTTGGAAGTATCTTAATAAAAAAGTAGAATGAACACATTGTAAATACGTTAAGTAATATACCGCTGAAAACTGGAGTACATGTACATGTATTAACTTTTGGATGATCGAGATATTGTTTAGTATATATGCTTATATTTGCTCACGAAAGACGTTTTAGATTTTCGCAAAATGAATGCATGCTTGAACAATGAACTCATGCTTTTTGATAATAACGGACAATTTTACGCATTGGAATTTTTTTCAACCTTATAATTCGAATAAATTTACATTAGCGTTTAAACAAATTAATTCATGTTAATATTTAAAAAGCAATTAAGCATCTTTTAATGGAACGCTAAAGAAAGTTAAATATTAACAACTTCAATAAAATTTAGTTCTGACAATGTTATAAGAAGATGCATTACGCATGCGTATCACGGTATCAGTGCTCTAGTTATAAGCGAAAACTTCCCCTCGTCGTCATGTACATGTAGTTGAAATTCCCGTGGTGAAATGGCACGTTAGTTGTTTGCTAGATTTTGTTGCAATGATGATGTCGAGAGTGATTGCAAAACTAGACGAAATCGCATGTGCTTTTTCTCATGGGTTTAACAAGTTTTTTTAAAGTTAATTTCTTTGTTGTAAAACATCTCTAAATTATTCGCATTATCCTGAAGGGCTTCTTAACTTCAGAAACAACACCTTCGATAGTCGTTTCCTTTCCTTTTCAGTCATCGCCTTCATTAATTTTGAAGCTTTTGCAAATCATCCAACTCACGCCATATCTTCTGAAAGCTTTGTAATGGATGACAATCAAATTTCTTTGACGTTTTCCATAGGATTTCCAGTCCTTAGGCTGAAACTATGCTAGTCGATGTTACCACTTGTTATCACCTCATTTACACCATACAGTCACGGAATGGCGAGACATTGAAAATTTATGTATGCAGTCCCAGCTGATAAATCCCATGAATGGGACCCATTGTGAATGGGATTATGGAACAGCGGGACCCATAGCAATGGGTCC
>JAQGBX010005417.1:0-13711 GCA_034698745.1 Megaphyllum sjaelandicum
CTTTAAAATGGGGGATAATTGTTCATATGCGAGAAAACTTTTGACCATTGGTACTTTTTTCAAATTTTTCCTCCATGAAACAGAGAATTATTGTTCAATATAATCATAAGAAATCTGTTAAGAAGGAATTTAGCTCATTGAACACACCCAATTGAGCAGTGTTGTGCTTGGCATTTTTGCATAATAAGTTTTTCCTGATATTGTCCACAAAAGCATTCAAGTTTTAAATACAGTATCTCTGGGGTCCTAGAAATTATATAACGATGATGGTCCAGGTCTTGTGTCTTCTACTTATGCAATCTGTTAGCAAAGGACATTATTGTAAATTAGAATCTGCAACTTGATGTACCGTATTAATTGGATATCGCATGGACATTTGAATACTACAAGGTGGGCCAATAAAAAGTAAGCCAACTTTATAAAAATCATAAAATGGTGATTTGTTGATGGAATTTCATGAAAATTTACATGTGTACTTAAATAGGATACAAAAAAATTCCCTATTTCAATTTGTGTTCAAAGTTAGCACCTTTCGCGGAAACACAAGCCCTAGGCACATGCGCCATTGGTCGATTGCCTCGTTGATTGTTGTTTGATAAATTTCATTCCAAGCGTCCAAAATTCGCTGCTTCAACTCGACAAATTCGAAAGATTACATCATTAAAAAAGAATGTGAATGAGGGAAATTTGAAAGTATACAGAACAGAAATATTTGTACGAATTTTCATTAAATTCCATTAACAAATAAACATTTTATGATTTTTATAAAGTTGGCTTACTTTTTATTGGCCCACAATGTAGTAAATGGTTTAAAACGTCTCATAATTTTTTTATGAAATCTGATTTTAATTTGACGAAGCATTATATTTCACTTTAACTAACATTTTCAGTGGGGATTGTGGCATGATAATGAGCTGGAAGAAAGATTTTCATCCATTTTAGCAGTAGCCGCCGAATTGCGACAAATCAAAGCCGATTACAGATTGTCGAAAGGTCAACCGGAAGGTGGGCTACTTATATGTCGTACCAGTTTTTAACATTTTTACATTAATTAACCATTAACTTGAACATTTATACTTCCAGTTTCCATTATTTTCAGTGGCAACGCCAGTTCAAATGTCATTTCAACATTGAATGAATTTTGCCAGCCGTTACAGGCTTTGTCCAGGTGTACCATCACCAGGAGGTCTACGGAAGCTCGTTTATCATCCAATTCCATCGTACGGATTGTAAATCCTGACATTACCGTGGCAGTCAATGTAGAGGTGCGACATATAGCCTTATATTACCAGCAGTGTTTTTGATCATTGAAAATGGAGACTTGCATTTTATTGGTTGCAGAATGAAATTGATCCTAAAGAAATCACTGAGAGACTGCATCGGCGCCAAATCAAGTTAAAAAAGGAGCTCGAAAAATTGGAGAAAACGTTAGAAAAAGACGGATATTGTGACAGTTCAACTCCTGAGTTTCAGAAAATTCACAATGAGAAGGTATAGTTTTAATATTCTAACCTATTGCTGTTATTTGCAATAGCTGTTTTTTTATAATATTAACTGTCAACTTTACAGATAAACAGTTTGAAAGCAGATTTATTCCTTATTGAAAGGAACATTGATGAAGTGAAGAACCTAGTTATAACAAGCAAAGAGTAGTTTATAAGTTTTTTATGTTTTATATAAAAACAATTTTATTTGAAATTCAGACAAGAAATCAAGAAATGTGCTTAGGATAGAATAAAATTTGATTTTGTTTCTGAATGTCCTTGTTACCTCAACATTTTATATAAATTGGCCATGCGAGATTTTTCTTTTCTTAAAGTTATCCCGCGAGCGATAATCCAAACTCACGATAGTCCGAATTACATCGCAATTCAAACGACCTCTTAATTGCCACCAAACCCCAATTTCTCCGTAGAGCGTAAGGTTATTTGATTTGTTATGCTTCAGTGTCCATTTTCTGAGTAGAAATTTGCAAAATTTTCCACGTTTTCCGAGTACAAAATTGCATAATTTCCAACGTTTATCGAGGACAAATTTGAAAAAACTCCAGGTTTTCCGAGGACAAATTTGCAAAATTATCCAGGTTTTCTGAGTACAAGTTTGCGCAATTTTCCACATTTTCCAGGACAAATTTGCAAAATTTTCAACGTTTTCCGAACGCAAATTTGAGATAATTTTCCACAATTTCCGAGGACAAAATTGTAAAATCTTCAAAATTTTCTGAATAAAATGTACTAAATTGTCAAATTTCCAAAAAGTTTTCAATCAAATTTAAAAAACTTCTATGTTAATTTTCAAAATTAACATTAGTAAATTTTGCAAAATATGTCAATTTTTGACATTGTCATTGGTCAGGGAAATCTTTTGAAAAACCTGGAAAAGTCAGGTAAGTTGAAACTGAAATTTATGGGGGGGAAGTTCGGGAACCCTGTAAACGAGTAATAATTATGTATTTTCCCCCAATAATTTGCATACATGAAAAATGTACTATGGAATACTCCATTTTGAAAAATTTTCGAATGGAAAATCCTCGGAATTTTAATTCCATAAATTTGTGGCTAGATACTATATACTGTTCTTTAGCAACTTTACCGAGTTCGAATTTTCCGCCACTTTTAATCTACAGAGTCCCTCAAAAAACAGCATTTTCATTGGACGCCACAAGATTCCGTACTCTACCGATCCTGCCAGATCAGATGTTGTGTAAACATACGTTACGTAGCATTGCATTCGTAGAAGTCGACCGTGGTAGTTCTCTAGGCTCTCAGTGTTAATTTTGTAGAAAAAAAAGGACCTTTTAAACATGGGAAAAATCAAATGTAAGTTCATTTCGTACTTGTACTTTATATTTTCTTTGGTATTGCTCGCGAGTAATTTAATTATTTGCCGGGTGCACAAAGAGCGTTTGCAAATGAATTTATTTCTCCAGTTTGGAAGATGGAGCTAATTAATAATTTTTTTTTGAAATTTGTTTCAGGCGGACCTGTTGTTGAAGTTAAAGGCGATGAAATGACCAGGTAATACTACATTTAATTAAATTAGGCCTTTTAAATATATACAGGGCTTCTTGTATAGTTAAAACTTTTTCGTCGTGATTGCATGTCTTCCCAACCCGGCTTGTATGCAAATGATATGAAATTAGCATTTTGACCTTGTATCATTTTTATTACGGGGTTTTAAAGTGTTACACGTACGTGCTATGGTTTCTATATTTCACTACTGAACCACCTGTTGGATACAACAATTAGTGCTTCGGCACGCCTTTTAAACATCGATGAAATATGTGTTCAAACTACTTTAATTTGTCCTCCAAAATGGGTGCATGACCTTCTTCCAAGGCAAATACAAGATTAAGTTCCCCAATTCGTGATCTATACATGTATATATGTGATTTGATATTTACTTATTGATCAATGCACATTAATTTGCAAAGTGATAGATCAGAATTGTCCTTCATGTTTATGGCATTTTGTCATGCTTTGATTTTGTATGTCTATATATATATTCAGTTAAATATGTAAGAAAATTAATGCTGAGCATCACTATGTTATATGTTATGTCAGGTCATATGTTAGGTCATTCAATTTCAAAAAGTTGAGTAAGGTTGAAATGGCTTTCTTAAGTTTTGAGCAGTTTTGATGTGTGTGTAATTACACATTAAATGTGTAGTTACACACATCAACACGTGTGCATGCATAATTAATTATGCACATTTTAGAAAATCCTACTAGTCCCACGGAAAAATCAATAAAACCTTTTAATTGCAATTCACGAATTGAGGTCATTTATTTCCTCCTAAAGTAACGTACACAGTATTATCGATTTTGCTTTATCTTAATTAGTTTAAAGTGATGTGCACGTTGAGATAGTGCACACTCCACAACTAAATGACCCAATTTAGGTTAAAACTGAGTGATTGTACCTGATTGTGCATTTGCTATAATAACAGAAACACACTTATGAGCCCTTAGTACAATATGTTAACACCAAGCTTGAAACAATTTTGTTAGATCCTCACTTATTCGATTTTTAATTCTGTCCGTAGATAACTTGTTTGATTTTGGATTCCTGATAAGTATTTATTTTTTTAAATAAAAGGGCAAATTGTAAAATTTTCTAAAAAAAAAATTGGTACAGAGGTCATAGACCACCATGAGGATAAAATTAAAAGCTATTATAAAAATTTCCTATAGATAACGAAGGCGAAAAATTAGGAATTTGTCATTTTGAACTCGTTGTTTTTAAATTAATTAACATATGAAGACATCCTCTAGTGGTCGTTAATAATAAAATAAGAAAAATAACGAGACGAAGACCAAATTGCAGATTGCAAAGCAATGTGCCGAAACGTTGCTTTGCAATCTGCAGTTTGGTCGTCGTCTCGTTATTTTTCTAATTAAATTAATTAAGAATATCTCCTGCATGCATCGATACTAAATGACGTTTTGCGCAATGTAAATGTTTTAAGGAATTAAAAATTAGCTCACGATAAATTAGTTGGATTAAGGATTAAGGATATGGGCAAAGGATTTTATTACGAATACTATGTCGAAATGTTTCTGAAGAAATTGTTCAGAACTAATGCGTCTGATTGCTGAAATGCAGCAAAACAAGTTTTCATTCAGAAGTTTCAACTGTATATAGTTTTTTCACAATTCTCTGAAATGGTCGAAAAATAAAATGCTTTTATCTAATTGTGGAATTAACGCACTCTTGTAGTTGTGCTGGTCAAGCTGTTTCATGACCATCATGACGTTATGTGAATTGTCAATTGGGAACTTGTTGGCATTGAACACCAATGAACAATGAATGCCTTAAAAATATTTGCGTGTCATGCTTGCATGGAGTAGTCCTTGAAAGTGCTATTTAAAGTTTGCTGTTCGTATATTTGCACTTGATCACTCTATAGAGAAAAATTGATCGCGAGAAGCTCTTGATTTGTCCTTTCTAGGTTTCAGTCCTTGCCATCACATGAATAGTTGACATGTATGATTTCACATCTGTTTGCCTTTTGCTGAGAATTAATGTAATTTCCCAAATATACAGTATATATAATAGCATTTTCTGGAATTGACATTTTTGGTTTGATTGGAAATATAATATGCACTCGCATTTTCAGCGGCAAATTTTAGAAGACTGCTTTTATTAGGAAGGAAAAGAAATTCATTCTCAAAAAAAAGCTTTTGAACTCTGGAATAATTCAAAATATTTATCCTCATTGCTGTAATTTTCATAGCATCAAGTTTATTTCGGAAAGACCTTGGATAATTTCCTGTGTGAAACAATATGATTGATTTACAGTAAATATTTTTTTAAAAGTGTGAATCGATTTTCAAAAAAATTCGATACTTCATAATACCGTACGTTGCAAAAGTTGTGAAAACTAAATACTATTCAATAGTAATCTTGTTATTCACATGCAGACTGCAGTTCATTTACGCAAGTTGTTTTTTTGGAAATGTTGTAAGTGTTGTGAAAACGATGAAACCAACTGTAATTTGTGGTCTAAAAAATTGGGACATCCCTGTAGCTATCAATTTTTATCACGTCTTAAATATTGTTTTTATTATCCGAGACGTGCACATAAAATAAAAAAGCAACTCGAAAGGTCGTTATTGGTGTCAGTGTCCTGATTGCTCAATATGACTTTTGTAATTATAGTTCTAAACTTTCGTTCATTTCAGAATCATTTGGGAAAGCATCAAAGACAAGCTAATTTTTCCATTTCTTGATATGGAACTGCACTCCTACGATCTGGGCATGGAGAATAGAGATGCAACCGATGATCAGGGTATTTAATAAAATAACTTGTGTATTAATTAACAGAGGTCATCAGAATTTTGAGCACGTAGCCAGTTGACGTTTTCATTTCAAACTGGTTTTTGTACCCAAATGTTTTTGGCGTGTTGGCAGCTTTTCGTACATAATTCTGGACAGGTACATTATACGCGTGTTGCTTGCACAGTGGCAAAGAAGTCATTAAAATAAAATGTTTCCATTAATCTCCTGATTGATATACAAATCCTGTTTACCAGAAAATTAAAAACCTTGTTGGAATAATAAAAAAATTTATTTTCTTGGCTGTGCAATTTCCCTTACTATCTTGCAATTGTGTTAGGGGATTTTTGCACGACATGTTTTTCCTCTTAATTGTCTTTTTATTTGGAATTTATAGTTAAGTTTCTAGGAACCAGACTAATAAGGATGTCAAGAGTGGAGTAGCTATTACAGTTATTTACAGTTTTGAAAATAATATGGTAATGGCAGGCATAAATTAACCAATTATTGCTACATTTCAAGCGCTATATCAATATTTCTTCAAATTATGCAAAACATATATTTTAAATAATCCGGCTTCTATTTTTGTTACAATAATGGTGAAGTGAGAATATTTGATTTCGCATTATTCACAGCCAATAAGACATGATTTTTCTATAACATTCCTTAATCAGTATCCGTGTAAAACTGAAGTTTTTAAATTCTTGTCCAAAAATGAATAAACGTTAGAAGCCCATCAGGGTTCACCGACCACCTCCACTTCCTTGTTATGTTAATTTCTTCAAGAAGGTCAATAATGAAGTTTGCCTAAATTTCTGATAATCTATCTTATCGATCTTTAATCTCTACCATTGCCGTGAGTGTTCTCTCTGCACGATGGGTTTATTTGCACAAGTTTTTCATCACTTTGATGTTTACTATAGATTTTGAATCTATATCTGTTTGTAGTTGTCAGCGATTTATTTAAGATTTAGAAGGACATTTAGGAGTTGATATTGATGATTGCAATATTCAACATATAATCCTGAAAATAACGATTTTTGAAGATTTTTTCAATGCCAAATATTTATGATAACATGTTTTTCACATGAGATAGAATGCAGTGAGCATTATCCCCAGATCTTTATCATGGATGTGCCAATCATTATCTTATTGATTCAATATTCCAGGACAAAGTGGAATTAGAATAATTAATACTTTTGTATAAAAATCTATCTAAGAGCTATTCCTATTAAAGATCTCTATTACCTTTTAGTTAGGGGCATGCAGTGGCTCAAAATGAGTTGGTGAAAGTTTGTTTCGAATTGCTTAGTAAAAGTCTCTTAATTAACCTGATCCTTTTAATGTTCCTTCAGTCACCGTTGATTGCGCCAACGCCATCAAGAAGTATAACGTTGGAATCAAATGTGCAACTATAACCCCGGATGAGCTTAGAGTGGAAGGTAACCAAACAATTTATTTTAATGTAGGTGGAATAAAGTTCCATTTACACATAACCTGATTGTCTTTCTAGAATTTAAATTGAAGAAAATGTGGAAGTCACCTAACGGCACAATACGAAACATTCTTGGGGGGACGGTATTCAGAGAAGCTATTATTTGCAAAAACATTCCGAGGCTAGTAACTGGGTGGACCAAGCCCATTATTATTGGCCGTCACGCTCATGCTGACCAGGTAGAAGTAGTTTAGTAAAAAGATTCAAAACGTTATTTAGCAAATGTGATTTGATTAATCGTATCCAAATTCCTTTTCAGTATAAAGCTACCGATTTTGTGGTTCCTGGTGCTGGCACACTGAAGATGATATTTACACCAAAAAATGGCGGGGAACCTATTGTACACACCGTAAACGAATACGAAGGAGCCGGTGTGGCATTGGGAATGTTCAACACCGATGAGGTAGCAATTTGTGAACACGAGTTACTAAAGCGCTGGGTTAGGATTTTATGCTTTTATATCGTGGCTTAATTTCCATGTCATTTCATGTCTAGTCAATCACGGAATTTGCACACTGCTCACTCACTTTTGCTCTGGACAAGGTCATGCCTTTATATTTAAGGTAACGGAAGTGCAGAGCAGTGAAATTCATTATGAATAAAGTACCGTTTTGTAATTTGCTTTTTATTGATGTTTGCAGCACGAAAAATACCATCCTTAAGAAATATGATGGCAGATTTAAGGATATTTTCCAGGAAATTTATGATAGGTAGGCTGTGAATATAAATTATACATAAAATAAGTTATTTTAAAACTGTGAAACGATTCTTTAGAAACATGTTTCTGATAATTTATTTTTCTGTTAGCCAATATAAAAGTAAATATGAAGCCAAGGGAATTTGGTACGAACATCGGCTTATCGATGATATGGTTGCTCAAGCCATGAAATCTGAAGGCGGTTTTGTTTGGGCGTGTAAAAACTACGATGGTGATGTGCAGTCAGATTCGGTGGCTCAAGGTACATTAGTGACAGAATTCTATTCTATTATATTCTATAGAATTGTTAAAAGTATTTGAACAGGTATTTTTCATATACTATATCTTATTATTGGTTATTTGAAGGTTACGGCTCATTGGGATTGATGACCAGTGTGCTCCTTTGCCCTGATGGGAAAACCGTGGAGGCGGAAGCAGCGCATGGCACTGTAACACGGTAAGTTTATCTAGCGGACTTTTACAAGTAGTTATAAAATTATCCGTGCTTGTTCTTTGGGAGGTTGGGACATGCAAGTTCACTGAAAAATCGGCTAGACGTGAGAATAATAACATAAGTATATACTTTAATAAATGTCAGGGTACCCCCAGACATGGAAAACCTGGAAAAGTCGGGGAACTTGAAAATGTCTGGAAAATTCAGGTCATGCTGTTGCGATCCAAAACTAATGCTTCTAAAATAGCTCGGGGCCCATTTTCCGAGTAGAAATTTTCATAATTTTCCACGTTTTCCAAATACAATTTTTAAACATTTTCGCACATTTCTAGGACAAAACTGGAAAATTTTCCACGTTTCCCAAGTCCAAATTTGCAAAAAATTCCACGTTTTACGAGTACAAATTTGCAAAACTTTTAAAGGTTTTCAGCGTACAAATTTAAAAATTTTTCCACGTTTTCCGAATACAATTTTAACATTTTTTTCACGTTTTCCGAGGACAAAATTGCAACATTTTCCCAATACAAATTTTTCAAATGTTCAAAAAAAATTCAAGGAAAGTCGGGGAAGTTATAAATCAATATTCTGGGGGAAACTTGAATATGCTTTGCTTAGAAGACTATATTTTTTAAAAATTACTTCGATTTAAAAATAAAAGGACGTCATTTTTTGGATTATTTGATAGCTTGTGAAAAGTTTTTCGTTGACACAGTTGTGTAGTTTTAATGGTGAAAGAAAATCACATTATTGAAAAAGGTAAAAATTTTAAAACAAATAATTTAGTCTCAGAAAAAATTATATGTAAGGGTACTGTGCCCCCAGACCTGGAAATGTCTGGAAAAGTCAGAGAAGAATGATTTATTTGGAAAAAGTCAGGGAAGAATGATTTATTTGGAAAAGTCAGGGAGTAATGACTTACTTGGGAAAAGTCAGGGAAGTTCAACATAGTCATATTGTCATTAATGCTTCTACGTAATTGGCTCAGGGCCCAATTCTCAGTACAAATCTGCAAAACTTTCTAAATTTTCTGAATACAAAATTTGACAATTTTGTAATTTGAAAAATACAAATCCTGTGTCGATTTTGCGAAATTGTGGATAACATTGGCATCTGTCAATTTTTGACATCGCCATTGGTCAGGAAAATTTTTTAAAACCTGGAAAAAGCCAGGGAAGTTGAAAACCAAATTTTTAAGAAAAATCATTACTCGGGTCAGCAATGATTATGTAAGTATAGACCAAAGATAAAACGGTAGTCTACTGTATATATTTCAATCAGAGGAGGTTTGCCAATATTCTTGTTTTCATTATTACGTAAAAAAAACATGCTTGTGGCATGATCATCAAAGGCGGACATCTGACAGTTAGTTACAATTCAAATTTAGAGTTAGCTATTTATAGAATTTAATTATGTGTAGCATGTTGAAGTTTGAGAAAAGCCGGTAAAACTGGTAAGGAAAAGTTTTGCATATCTCAAATGTGCTGATCAAAATACTGCTCCATCATCCTCAAAAATCACCTGTCATTTTTAAACTTTTAAAAAAGTATCCCTTTTATTGTAATTTGTAAAGCTAAATATTTATACACTTGGCTACTAGATCATGACATGACCGAAGTGTCTAATTGCATGTTTGATTGCAAATGTCGCTCCAGGAGATCATTTAATAAGTATAATTGTGTACGATTTTCTAGGCATTATCGCTTTTATCAACAGGGTAAAGAAACGTCGACCAACCCGATTGGTACGTAGATGTAGATTCATAAAATCGTTTGTTAAAATAGCCAGATCTAGACGTCCTTCGACGTTATAGTTTATTGGTAATTATGGTTTATTATGCTGAGTGCAAGGTCTTTTTTAATTGTGAAATCGGCAACATTTGGACACTGACATTTGATTGAACCAGAATATTGCAACTCTTCTGTTAATGAACGTAAAAAAAGTAACAAATTTGTTAAAATACAGACTAATTGCAGCCTGTCTAGTATGTCAGCTTTTAAAGTTTCTCAAAATTATAATATTTTCTCCAAGCATGATAGAAAATTTTCCTTCAAGCTTTATTTTACTCAGTGTTTTGTATTTGTTATAATTTGTGTTGCTTCATTGCTTCATCTAATACAATTTTCCCATTAAAAAAAGATGAATGATCATCCTAAAAATTTCTTGAGGTTCAACAAAATCCAAACCATTACATGTGCATTGACTTGTTAGTTACAAATTCTTAAATTTATTTAATTTAAAAAAATGAAAGCTGTTAAATTTGACCCAAAATCAGCATCATTGATGTCCTTTTTTTGTTTTTATCCCTGATTTTTGTTTGTTAATAACCTCAATTTTCAATTTTTCAGCATCAATTTTCGCATGGACCCGGGGCCTGATGCATCGAGCCAAGCTGGATGACAACAAGGACCTCCTCCATTTTGCGGAGACCCTAGAAGCAGTTTGCATCGAAACCATCGAGTCTGGGTTCATGACTAAGGATTTGGCCATCTGCATAAAAGGAATGAATGGGTGAGTGGAAAGTGTTATTGATTTTTCTGTTTGTACGATCGATGTGCCTGTCCATTATTTTCAAACTCTGTTTGCATGTGCGTGTTATAGAGTGAAACGATCCGACTATTTGGAAACGTTCG
Organism: Megaphyllum sjaelandicum; assembly: GCA_034698745.1. Classification (NCBI taxonomy): domain Eukaryota; kingdom Metazoa; phylum Arthropoda; class Diplopoda; order Julida; family Julidae; genus Megaphyllum; species Megaphyllum sjaelandicum. The sequence continues at coordinate 11,055 of JAQGBX010005417.1, forward strand.
AATTCATGGATAAATTGGGTGACAATTTGGCCAAAAAATTGAAGCCTCAATGACGGGATGCTTCAGGGGTGCCTAAGGAACCCAGCAAACTTTGAAGACCATTCAAATAGCGCCATTCCAGTTAAGTTTGAACGCAAAACGTCTCATCTATAAATGACGTCACGCCTAGGTTTTGTGCACTACCAATCCAAATCAAGTAGCTAAATCTAATTTCATCAAATGGCATGCTTGCATTGCACTGGCCCTTATGTGTCTAGTTACATTAATTACTTTATTTTAAAAAAAATTGTGACTGTTTCTTCCTGGAAGTCCTTCTCATCCCCCCCTCTCCCTCTCCTCAGAGCAACTGAAGTACATGAACCATACAATTAATGCGCGGACAAAGTGGAATTACATACATCATGTACTTGTAAACTTGGATAATTTTGAAAATACTTATAGATAAGAACGAATTAATATCTAATCGCCATGGTCAATTTTTAAAATATACATTTTCCTGCCGTTTGGATTTCTGAAGATCTGAACGTAAATCTAAGAGATAAGGAAATTGAAATTGAACTTCGAGGGGTTACCAGTGATCATATGTGGGAAATGTTTTGAAAGTTTATGGTTTTTAGGTATAAGATAGAATATTTTCAATATTTGTACTTGTAGAAAATGAAGGTAAATAACTAGGAAATGTGAATTTCACATTCATAATTTCCCCACTCATTAATTTTAAATAAAAGAAAACACTTGAATTTAAAAACGCGCCATCTAGGAATCAATACTGCCTCATAGATAAAATTAATTTAAAATTCATGCGTGGGAAATTTAAAAATATAAATTTTTCAATTCTTAGTTACCTTCTGTAGAAAAGTATTTTTAGCATAAATATTGCATTTTATGTCAAAAACTATCTTCACCAAAATTCCCAAAGAGAACGCATAGCTGGTACACCCTTTGAAAGAGTTCTATTTAACCTTGGTCATGTGTTCAATATATGAATTGCTCTACGTTGAAAAAACGTCAAGATTTACCCTCGCTTTTTCTGTAAATTTTCATACCATCTCTTTGTTCATCATGCGAAGTGCGAATCGACTAGCTTACTTGTGGACGTGACGTCATATATTGACCCACTTTCAAGTTCGTTTAGTGCCGAAACTTGAAATTTACGCCAGAGTATATTGTTTTAATGCAAAAGGAGAGCAATTTTTTGTCGTACACTTCTGAATTTCCCACTTTATCCCTCATCGGAAAAAGTTTTATCTTTTTTTTTTAACTTTTCTAAGGAATAATACGTTTTTTCACCAAAATATCGCTAGCTCTCGATGCTTATTGAACGGTTTATACGTGTTACACCATGGACACAAATGAAATTTTTCGTTTTGAACGTCATTCCTGAGGTGTTGCATAAACTCGTTGCGGCATCGAGCTAATTTTATTGCATTTAGGGAGGAAATTAGGTGAGAATCAAGGTTTTTTTTCCTGACACATTTTGAATGAAATTCAAAAAAAAAATTGACGGGATGAAGGGCAATTAAGAAAATTTCAACTGAAATAAATGATGGAAAATTGCTCCACGATGAATTAATTTAACCCTCTCACGATCATGATACCGGTTTGTTAAAAAAACAAAAAAACACGTGGAATTAAATTCTATCTAATGTTTGCTTAACATATCATGTTATATGTGTTTTGGTTTTATTGCAAGGTGTGTTCCTTATTCACCAGCTTCTAAATCCTCTCCAAGTTATTTGGATTGATAGGTAAAGCATGGAAACTGCTTCCATAGGGTATATTATTGGCATACTAATTGATATAAATTAAGGTGGCATTATATGAAGCGCCAGGCCTTCAAGTGTTTCCTAGTTTTCCTAGGTTTTTTTCATGATTCCTAGTTTTTCTAGTTCTTTCTTAATTTTTCCTAATTTTTCCTAGTTTTCTTCCCTAAAATTTTGTAAAGAATTATTTTCTGTTCCCAGCCATTAACTAGCCTACTTTTATATCCCGGTTAGCAGCCCACCTCGCAAATTAACCTTAAAAAATTCAAATAGCGCGCCGGTACTAGGGAGAAGTTGAGGGGGTTCAACTTATGGCGGATACGCCGGGTGTACGTTTCTGCACTTATTCCATTCGGCTGGGCAATGGTGCATTCTTTATTGAGTTGAATGCACCCTACGTTACGTAGGGTTCTTGTCTGGTAAAAAGAAAAAAAAAAATATATTTTCCTATATTGGGCTCCGTAATGGTGGTAACATGTTAATATTTGTGTATAAGGAGACAATCGTTACTGAATTATCCAAAATCGCAAATTCTTTCTCTTAACTCTGTCACTTAAACTTTACAAGTAAAAATTTTCAAAATTTTAACGTTTACTGAGGACAAAATTGCAAAATTTTCAACGTTTTCTGAGGAAAAAAAATGCGAAATTTTTCACATTTTTTGAGGGACAAAATTGCGACATTTGCCCATGAATTTGCCGGAGCAGTCTGATGCCATTCGGTGTGTTCTAATAATTATAAAAACAAATGTAAAAGTAAAAGAGATGTGAGCACCAAATAAAATACTGTAATTTTGGTTTAATAACAGGGTTCCCCCAGACCTGGAAAAGTCAGGGAACTTGAAAATGACCTGGAAAAGTCAGGGAAGAATGGTTTATTTTGAAAAAGTCAGGG
>JAQGBX010005418.1:0-13710 GCA_034698745.1 Megaphyllum sjaelandicum
TGCACCCAAAACAACCTCCCTGATACCTTAAAAGATACCTTTAGGAAACCTAAAAAACACCTTAAATTGATACCTATAAGCAACCTTAAAAATACCTTGATATTTTTGTAAGGGTATGCATGCAATTACACTGTACTAAAAAAAATCCGAATGTCACAAGTTCCACATCTGACGTCATGTGACTTACTGCAATTAAAGCTAAAATGACGTCAAACATGCAATCAAAGATAGTTCACATAGGTGGCAGATATACACGTAGTCACATTTTTGCTGTTTGTTGGTTCAATGGATACAACGTCACGAAGTTTGATCCATGCACAAAGTTATTAAAAATATTAGGGGTTATTAGCACTTTTGGTAGTCGTGAGTCACGTGGGCAAATTCCACGCCAAAATTGTTTAAAAAAAAAACCGCTTTATAGTGTCGCCATTTTTAGCAGTTATATTACATGTACAGTATGTTAATGTAAATTGAAAACCTTAATGCTCATTCCTTATGCACACGTGACTTCACGACTGCCAAAAGTCCCATTCGTTAAAAATTCTGTCTGCATGCGTACCTCAATTTTTCAAAAATACCCTCAAACTAAGTGCACATGATGCGTATGAACCATGACAAAAATTTGGTGTCAAGTCTTTGGTCCAATGCACCAAATTTTCTCATTAAGTCCAAAATTCGCAACACGTCTGGTCCCAAGCATTTCGTATAAGGAGTACTCAACCTGAAACTGAATTTACCATAAGCTCCGATTTGGTCTCAATACTGCTTCAACCGCTAAAACATCCGCTTTAGGGCGATCAATGCTCACTGCCGATGGAATGGGAATGGGGAAGTTGGCAGTTTCTTCGCTTCTTGGACGCCACCCAAAGCAACAAGGCGGATGTGGTGCTCAACAAGTAGCGCCACCTCACCTCCATCCATTCATCCCAGCCTATCAATGAACAATCATCCGTGCCGACAGGAGCTGCGCAACGACGGAAGTGCGGTAGGAGTCGCTGAACAACGGCTGTTAAGCCAATAACAAAAATCGGAGGATTGGCACCAAGAGCGGCATACCACGTGTGCGGAGCAGCCGGAGGAAGATCGCAGCCGATGGTGCATCACTTTTTGGAATGTTCCGAATCTCAGCGCTGCATGCGCTCCAGGCTGGCCAATCAGCAACGGCCATCTGGGAAGGGCTCTGTGGCGAGGCCCCTTTGCTGAATCATCCTTGAAACGTGGTGGGCTTAGCAGCCTGAGGAAGATCAATCGATCCATCTTCAAGCTTTGCCTCGTTTAAAGTAAACCCTGGGATTAACTTTCAAGAACGTGGTTCCGAAGGTTGTCAATTTGTCTCTCCTGCTTGCTAGGGTTGGTTGCAGGAGATGGAAGACCAAGGATGTTGCGGAGTTGTCCAAAAATGAGATAATTCGACCACTGACTGCATGGTCTGCATGGCTGCAACATGGAGGACATGACAATACGTCTTCTTTCGAGGTTGTGGAAGTTACCAATGTGAAGTGCTACTTGTGACCACCTACAGTACATTACATGTATGAATATCTCATCGTGGACATCCCTTGGCTTTATTGAGCATCTCTTGAGTGTTGTTGAAGCGTCTTGGACAAACTTTCAGCAACTGTGAAAAAGGTATCTGGACGTTTTGTGGAACATTTTCGGAACCTTCGTGGAACATTGCCAGACGTTTTGTAAAACATTGCCAGACTTTTTGTGGAACATTGCCAGACTTTTTGTGAAACATTGCCAGACTTTTTGTGGAACATATCCGGACGTTCTGGACATATGTGGACGTTTTGCTCAACATATCTGGACGTTCTGGACATATGTGAACGTTTTGCTCAACATATCTGGACATTCTCTTTAGCGTTCTGATTACACGTAACATGTAGGTCTGGATCCACTCCTGAACATATCTGGGCGCTCCGCAGAACATATCCGAACACTCTCAGGAATATATCTGGACATCGCAAGGGTACCTTCTCAGAAGTTTGTTTAAACTTTGCATGGAAAACCTTTAAACTTTATTGGATTAATAGGCTACATGATCTCTGGATCTCGGCAATAGGACCTGACTCCAAAGAGGACAATTCTGACGATTTAGTTGACTTTCAGGAACTGCGGAACATAAACCTGTTGAACTTCAAGAACTCTGACCCAGCTTGATTGTGTCGTGAAACTTACTGATCCCTTCACCCGTTGACTGCATGCGCTTGAGGAATAATCTTTTGAGGACATTTTGAGAAAGGAATTTGGAAGAGCTGATCAAGAACCTTGGAATTTCTAAATACAAAATGACTTTTACATCTGGAGCATGACGTTTCTACAGTAGAAGGCTTATTGCAGTATACATGTTCTGATTTCGATGATCATGTCGTCTCTCACCTGTTGACCATCAGCAAATTATCAAATTGGGTCGTCGACAGAAGACGTCATATCTCGCCGTTGCCTCGTTGCCGTTATCTTTGTGCTGTCAAGACACTGTTTGCGACATCAAAGGCTGCACTAGGTCAGGTGTTTGAAAACGGATAAGAGTCGCAGTATAAATGCGTTTCATGGTGAGAAGACTTCCGGACACCGTCATCCTGTGACGGGAACCCGTTGGCACTAGGTCAGGTGACCATTGGTCAGCGCGTGACAGAAAATGGCGATCAAACACCAAGAATCACTCATGTTCGAAGAAGACATTCCTGTGATCATGAGGCGTCGAGGATGCACCCTTACCGTGAGGATTGTCAGCGTAGATGACATCGAACCTCCCAAATCCGCCATCGATGACCACCAAGGACCCCCCAGCGTTGGCCTGCTGAGACCTAAGGTTGGCAAGAGTTTTTACTCTCTTCTGGAGGTGTTTAGTGCTTGGCAGATTAACAAAATTGGGGTGCTAAATATATGTTTGGGCATGTTATTAAGAAATTTTCAAGCAGAAGTCTCAAGTTTGAGATTGCTGAAGCGTTGATCCTTCTGGATTTTTTGCTAGGAAGTAATTAGTAAACGCGTCTGGCTATGACTTTGTCAAAAATGAAAAAAATAATATAAACTGATGTTATTCAAACAAATCTTTATTTTAGTATAGTCTGCCCAAAGTTGCGTACAGTCTAGACTATAATTATGTCAGGCTTTTTTTTCTCCAACTCAAATATTGATGAATTCCTCTTGCTCCAGGGGAAAAAGCTGCAGTTTAAAAACCTAAAATTGGCAATTTTGTTGAATTTTCAAGAGTGTTTCTCAACCTTTTTACCCCTGCTGATCGACAAGTATTGGAAAAAATGTCGCGGAAATGCAAACCATTATCAGGATTCCTCCAGATATTTCATATTCAACTTCTTTGACTTTTCCAGGTTTTTAATTTTTTTTTTTACAAATTTCTTCTCGGAAAATGTGAAAAATTCTGCAAATTTGTCCTCGGAAACTGTTGACAATTTTGAAAATTTTTCCTCGGAAACTTTTGACAATTTCGAAAATTTTTCCTCGGAAACTGTTGACAATTTTGAAAATTTGTCATCGGAAATTGTAGACATTTTTTCAAATTTGTCATCGGAAACTGTTGAAAATTTTGCAAATTTGTCATCGGAAACTGTGGACATTTTTGCAAATTTTTCCTCGGAAACTGTTGAAAATTTTGCAAATTTGTACTGGGAAAATTTTAAAACGTTTGCAAATAGGCCTTGAGCTATATACCAGTATGCAAGCATGAATTTTGGATTGTGCCAACATTAATATGTTATATTTCCCTGACTTTTTCAAAATAAATCATTCTTCCTTTAATTTTCCTACATGTCATTATCAATATCCCTGACTTTTCCAGGTTTCTCAGGTCTAGAGGAATTACCCTAACTATTTATAGTTTTTGGGTGTATAGTTTCAAAATCTAATAATATGAATGAAAACTAGTTCAGATATACATGTAATCCGAAATACGCGATCTAAGTTTCTCAAATTCATCAACTACACTGAACTACTTGAAGGCCTATATAAATACGTTTTTCTGAGTTTTATGATATCTGAGTTTGGAGAAATTAATTAGCAAGAAAGACAACGGTGACATTTCTTAATCGAATTTGTGCATTTGTATTTCCTTCTTTTTCGCAAAAAAGTAACTCCTAAAGAACGCGACTACTCGTTTATTTCGCAGTACATGGGAATGATTTTTCTTCTCTTTGAATTTGGTCACAACATGGATGTGTTTAAAATCCTTGGGGATTCATTGTAAATATCTGTCTGCTATGTGGCTTCATTCGTCATTTCAGAATTCCATTCGTTCGTATCGTATATCCCATTGGGAAAACTGAAGCCAAGTTGATTGACAGCTAGCTTGCGCGATGCCACCAAACCTTGAGACAGTAATAATTAAGTACATGCATATACATGTACTGTATGTATGTATAGAATTTACATACTTATTGGGTCACATTTGTTTAATTCGGGTTTAACGATTTCCGGATATAACGGTCAAATTCTGTCGGTCCCTTGAAGATCGCTATAGCAGGATGATACGCGAATTTACTTTGCAACGTTCTTGTCAAGCGTTGTTCAAAACGTGACAAGCTTTTGCTCTGAGCTTCTGCTAATTAATTTACCTTGTTCTGTTTCCTTCCATTGTCATTGACATTTTAATTTATATGGACCTGAACAGCCTTAAGATTCGCTGAGTATGCATGCTCTTAAAAAATTTAATCCAAGAATGTGCATGTGACGCCCTTTGTATCCGCACCATGGGAAGGGAACAATAGGTTGAGAATTGCTGGTTCTGCTCCATAAATCCAATCTTGATGGAGGAATTATTCTTTAAGAGCTAATGAATAAAAAAATTCTATATCCTTATTGTATACCTAAAGTTGGATTAGGGAAAATGTGCCCCAACATTTTTCATAATAACAATGACACTAATGAAAAAAGTATTATGTCAAACAATAAAACCTACTGTAAGTTAGTGGAGGAGAATAATAAAATACAGTATTTCCAGTATAGTTATTGTGGAACGTTTCTGACGAATAATGTAAATAGACTTCTGACATTAATTTAAAATTTCGGAAATGTACATGTATATCTATAGATTTTTGGAAATATTTTTTTTTTCTAAGATACAAAGTTATCGGAAGGCCATAGCACACGAGGCAATTCATATCCCGAAACTTGTTTCCAGATATATTATTCTTGATATTTTCTCGTGTGTTGGGAAAAATTTCCGGAATAGAAAATGATTTTAAGCAATTTATTTCCGGAAAGAATATCTACTGTATATTTACAGTTATGTGCAAAAGTATCATTCTGTTGGGATAGCCAATCAGGAATGACACGTCATAGGATGGAATAAGCAGTGTTGTCAAGTTATTGTTCCCCCATTTCTTTAACAGTGTGGTCATTAGCTATAGGGTTATAATCTGAAAATATAGCTTCATGTGTGCAGCAACAGGAAATTGTTTCATTTGAAATATCTTTCCTGCAATTTCTCATAATTTATTTCCGGATATAAGTTTCTTTACTATTTTATATTTCCAAAACTTTCCAAAACATGTATAATATATTTCCAAAAATATCTTAATGAACTAGACTAAATCTTAAATGAAGAGATGTATACATGTATGTTGCACATATGCTCGTTATTGGCAGTAATAGTTAAGGAAGTACATGTACAAGTAGGCCTATACTACTGTACTGAATCTTTCCAGGAACTGGAAAACTGTGTTGCAAATCCTAACACCCATTTTGGGCTAAGAATTCTATCTTTTGTTTTTAAGAATGCAACATGTACATGTATCGTAAATATTGATACAGGAAAGACTTGTATCAATAGGACTCTCAATAGGACTTGCCTATTTAGAATTTATCCCATTTTATTCCTCTAAAATGCTGACTGAACTTTTGATATTTTCACAAAAGACTGGAGTTCTAAAGCGGATTATCTAAAGAAACCGGAGCATGCCGGGTAAATATTGGTTATTCTGTCGTTAGGTGCTGCGCCAATTCAGTTTATATTTTTAGTTCTGAAAAGCACGTTCCGAAATCCGCATACGTAAACTGAAACCTACCCACACAAAAATCTTTCAGGAGAATATCAAATGTAATTTCTTCTAGAAATGCGTGTTGCTGGAAATCAGTCGAATAGCCAATTGAAGATGGCGAACGAAACTCCTCTACATAGAGGGCAGCACTGCAGTGTCTTAATTGGCAATAACCACAGAAAGCGTGTTGCGTCAAAACTGAAAATTGTTCTAACAAAAAATGGATTTGAAATGTTCGTGTTTGGCGGTAAAATATTGTATTCTATGAAATTGTTTATCGATTTTTTTATAAAAATTATGAAGAATAATAATTATCGAATTTCCCAAATTTCTTAATCGTTGCGACATATACAGGGTGTTTCAAAAGTAGTAGTCAATAATTTTAGGGGTTGTAGAGGGTACTAAACTGAACATGTTTAGTATAGGAACCTGGGGGTGCCGACGTCATTTAAAAAGTTATGAATGTTTTAATTTTGGAAATTTTTAACATAGAGTAAACGGATGTGCCCCTTGCGCATAGCTTTCCTTACAAACTTTTCTGCTAGGCGGGACAGTCTTTCGAAAGGGGCACCTCCGTTTACTCCCATGTTAAAAATTTCTCCAAAAAAAAAAAATTACGTCGGCACGCCTAGGTTCCTACACTGAACATGTTTAGTACCCTCTACAACCCCTAAAATTATTGACCATTACTTTTGAAACACCCTGTATGTTATTTTTATTGTCATGTACATCGTATATATTGAAAGGTATATTTTTATCGAGCCAGCTTTTTGAAAATGGTTATACTAATACTAGATTTATCTTGTATTCTGAATGTATTACATATCGCAACCCTGATTCAAAAGTGACACAACTCAAAAATTGGCAATTTTCGTTTTATGACGGTTTTAAGTTAAGCGAAATTTCTTTTGTATTCATTAAAAAACTATTCATTAGGTTACCATTGTTTCTGCTAAATACATGACATAAGGGTATGTCCAGGCTACCCCCAGACCTGGAAATCCTAGAAAAGTCAGGGAAAAATGGATTACTTTGAAAATATCAGGGAAATTTTCCGTTGTCAAGTTGTTGCGATCCAAATGGTATCTATATATTGCTCAGGGCACATTTTCCGATTAGAATTTTTTAAAATTTTCCACGTTTTCCGAGTAGAAATTGGAAACATTATCCACGTTTTTCGAGTACAAATTTGCAAAGTTTTCCACGTTTTCCGAGGACAAAATTGCAAAATGTTCGACATTTTCCGGGTAGAAATTTGCAAAATTTTCCACGTTTTCCGAGTAGAAATGTGAAACATTTTGCGCGTTTTCCGAGGACAAAATTGCAAAATCGTCTACGTTTTTCGAGGACAGAATTTTGCACGTTTTAATAGGACAAAATTGCAAAAATGTCCCACATTTTCCTGTAGTAAGATTTTCTAAACTTTCTACATTTTGCGAATACAGAATTTTCGATAGTATTTTTTTTTAAATATGTTAAATTTTGACATTGTCATTGGTCAGGGAAATTTTTTAAAACCTGGAAAAGTCATTGAAGTTGAAAAGGAATTTTCAGGGAAACCGTGATGTCATTTCACTTTATGTTAAATTTTAATTAAAATTTGCTTATATCAAAATTGACGCTCGCCTCGATTTGGATGTCCAAGAATTGTTGCATCTGGTCAGAAATGTATCCTGGAAAACTCGTTGGTTCTGAATCATGGTTTCTAATTGGTCTGTCTATATATGCATGAAATGTCATTTCCTTTGAGAAAACATGATTGACCTCTAATCATGATGTCAATTCAGATCAAGATTTTTTCTGGGCAATTAATTTCTCTATTTTTTTTAGTGTTTCAGCCAAGAGGATTTCTGCTGATCGAAATTTTTAATTGGACCGTAAACTTGTGACAGTAAAAAATAGATGGTGCATCCTTTCACCAATAGTTTTTAGTTGAATTTATTATGTCCCGAGGATATCCGCCATATTGGAACTTATGTTCGCACGTTTAGGTGTCTTTATTTCATGATACTAATTACATGCATCCCAAAATTTCTCATAATTATCATATATGATAATATGGTATTTTGAGAATTCTTTACAGTACATACATGTAATACAAATCTTTCCAGTTTCGGGAACTAAGTTTCAATTTGTTTCCCTTGGTGTATGTGAGAGATTGTAATTCAAACATTTCCAGATAAATGCGAGAAAGTTGAGTATTAATTTTACTGATAACCGTTGTTTTGGTTTGGTTAGAGGCCATGTGTTGATCTTCCAGAATTGATTTCGCACTTCTGGAGACTGTTGGTGTAAAACAAAGCTATCCTGTACGGCTGTGTCGATTTTGCAAAAATTGAACGTAAACTAAATGCAATCAGGAAACATCTTTAACGGAAAAAGCAAAGCATGATGTTTGAGACGAATTTCCTCGAACTTCTGTTTTATTCTTTTGAGAAATTGCTCTGCATTCTAAATGTGTGTACCCAGAATTACCTGAGTGCACGCAGTTGCTGTCAATATTTAGTTTAGTTTTCAATGGCATGTGAAAATCCTTAAGTTTATTCAATGTTTGAAAGGTCACTTTTAGTTTTGAATTTGTATTTTGAAAGATATACATGTTTAGACTAGTCTGCAAAACACAACTGCTGTATAAACATGGGTGTATACCGATGAGCGCCACCGTCGTACCAACGACGTGCACTTGCAGTGGAAACTTACCTAAGTAATTAATAATTGGGTGGTGAAAGGATTTATGCTTCAATTAACAGCGCTTAAGCTGTTTAGCACTTAGTTGTTTGACCCAGAACTTGCCACTTTTCATTTCATTTCATCTGGAAAACATGGCAGGGCTCTTAAGTTGTTTTCAAGTTAATTGTGATCATGAACCTGTTATGACTTTGGTTGTAGGTTTGGGTCAACCTTGATTGTGGGAATGTCTTCTTCTTCTTATTTTCTACTGCGCATTTCGATCGTAGTGTACTTTAGTTCAAGATCGATCTCAAGAGCCAGTTTCAAGCCATTATGGATTGTGTGGAGTCCAAGCTTTGTTTCGATGTAATACAAATTTATTTGAAGGCACAAAATTTTAGTTTTAAATGCGGTTAAACAGCAACAAAATTTTAAACTTCAAACTTCAGAAAATTCAATACGCGGTTACAAAATATTATTTTCAGATGAAAATATAATGATGCAGTACTACAGATGGTACCTATCTGGTTGTACACGTAGAGGACAATGTGCTGAGTGTAGAGAAGGTTCTCCTTTTATAGATAAGTGAGGGGATAATTTGAGGATATTTTAGAGTAAAATTTGTCCAATGAAATTGTCCTAAAAATTCAAACTAGCTCTGCTATAGGTGGGATAGTTGGGAAAATTTTCATACCAATGGAAAAGATTCTTAATTTTGCTTTCTTTTATTTTATTGCAGGTAAGTTTCGATTCCATATTGAATTCGCTAGTAATATTGCTTTATGGATGTCTATAAAACGGGTGGCTGGAAACCAGAAGGGGATCCTGGGGCACCAGACTGGTAAGTCGGCTAAATCCCATGTTTCACCCTTCCTCCAATTTAAATTGTTTTTCTGGGTCAAACTTGCACATGTTCGCTTCCTACAGTAAAGGAGCCTAATCCTGGCTTAGGGCGAAAGGGGTGAAGACACCTGGAAAAAGGTTTTCAAGTGATACCAATGAAATGTAATAAAATTTAAGTTTCGAAAATGGAAATAAAATACGAAAATTCGGGCATTTATCTTGTAAAGTCATTAATTGGGTCTTGTTCTCGAGCATGAACTCAAGCTTAGTTTTCATAAAAAAAACCGTTTGGAAGAATCAAAGATGCAATGAGTGCTGATTAACATTAACATTTTTGCGTCTTGATTCTATTCGAATTGTGCTTGGAACTGAAGTAACTTTAAAAATACTGAAGTGGCTTTAAAAAGGATGTTGGAAGTGGCTTTTAAAATGCTGAATAGTCTTTTAAAAAAGGCTTAAATTGGCCTTAAAAGTCAGGTGACTTTAATGATTAATACCGAAGTGACTTTAAAAATTAACACCAAAGTAAATTTAAAAATTAACACCAAAGTGACTTTAAAAATTAACACCGAAGTGACTTTAAAGATCAACACCGAGGTGACTTTAAAGATCTAGACTGAAGTGACTTTAAAAGATCCACACCGAAGTGACTTTAAAAGATCCACACCGAAGTGACTTTAAAAGATCAACACCGTAGTGACTTTAAAGATCAACACCGAAGTGACTTTAAAGATCTACACTGATGTGACTTTAAAAGATCCACACCGAAGTGACTTTAAAAGATCAACACCGTACATGTAGTGACTTTAAAGATTAACACCGAAGTGACTTTAAAGATCAACACCAAAGTGACTTTAAAAATACCTATATAACTTTAAAAGTCATATGAATTAACTTTAAAAATACCGAAGGAACTATATAAACATAACGAAGTTACTTTAACATACCAATGTAACTTTAAACATAGAGAAAATAACTTTAAATATAGGCCTACTGAAATATTCAAGTAATTAGGAAGTAATTTTCAAAGTTCTGAAGAAAATGCTGGAGAATGTTATGAAAACATAACGATTCTTAATGCAGACATGTATTTTAATATATTCTGAGAAACCAATTTGAAGTTCCAGGAAATTCAAGTCTGAAAATTAAAATACAGGTATTTTTTTAAAATGTAATAAAACAGCAAACTAGGACAGAAGTCATGTAATTTATGGAGCCATTTGTCATTTACTACCTTAATTGAGTGTTATCTAGCAGCAGTTAATATTTTTAATTAAGCTTTTTATTGCGCGCCTTGGAATTATGGATTTTAAGGCTATAATGTCAACAATTTATTTACTGGAAATTTTTTATTACCGATATTAAGTTCCAATTGCCGTGCAATTAGTTCGCTTGAAGTCTCGCTGAATCTTAATTAATAACTGTAATTAGGCGAATTAAACACCAGTAACTTTTTAAACATACAGTATGCATTTCATTAAAAATGTATCTTTGGATTAATTGACGCCTATCTTTGAAAATGGAACTATGGGAGGTGGTGCTGGTTATATCAAAGTAATACAAGTATATGCAAATTAATAAAATTTATGAAGGTTATATATCAAGTTTCTAAATTACTCTCAGTCTAAGCACGCAAATAAATATTTAAACGGGAGGTTTTTTTTCCAAAACGAATTTCTCTACCTCAATTATTAATTTTTTATTTGGTATGCAAATAAAGAAGAGAGGAATGACGGAATTATATTTGGGAAAATTTGATGCTAGCCATAAATAATCAATATATTGCTAAAATAAATGGGGGTTATGTGAGAAAAATTATAGACAACATGCACAAGTTTTGCGGAAATCAGGAAGAAAAAAATGTGTATTTAGAAATAAATAGAGGAAATGTTTGGGAAATTTTGTGTAAAATTTGAAACCGAGTAAAGATTTATAAAAAATTTCCACGTTTTCCGAGTTCAGATTTGCAAAATTTTCAGCGTTTTCCGAGAACAGATTTTCAATATTGCCTTTTTTTTGCTAAAGATTTTAGATTTTTCTAAGCACAAATATGCAAAATTTTAACTTTTTCGAAGGCAGATTTTTGAAATTTGTAACTTTTTTAGAGTACAAATTTGCAAAACTTACAACATACATTGTATTCTGAAGACAAAATTTTCAAAATTATCGTTACATTTTAAAAATTTTCAAAATTATCATTACATTTTCAAAATATTGAATGTTTTTCTGTTTTGATTTTGCAAAATCGAGGATAACATTGGCCTAATTCAATTTAACATATAGTCTTAGTCAATGAAATTTGTTTAAAAACATGGAAAGTCAGGCGAATTTAGTCTAAATATGAAATTTCTGGGGGAACCCTGATGTACAGTAATGTATATCGTTTGTCAATTTTATTTTATTACAAGAAAAATGATCTTGTATTATTTATTTCTTATTATTTACCGAAGTGACTTCAAAAATACCGAAATAACATAACTTTAAAAGTATATTGTTGGTCAATTACAGTATATTGAAAAAGATTTTACGATTTTTTAAAATTCAAGAAAATTGTTTTTGAAATTGAAAATTGCGAATGGTTACATTGTTTCTATCAAAAATATAAACAGCACCATGAGTAAACAAACTAAACACTATAAAATGTCCACAGGAACACATGTTTTATAAACATGTGCTGCAACTGTTAACTCGTGTTCCAATGCGTTCTTCTGACTTTTACAATTTGTACAACTTTGGAGGAAATATCAGAAATTTAAGATAGGTGCCTATAGATTTAATGTTTTTTCTGCGAAATAAGGTAAACTTGGTTAAATTAAGTTGCAATGCCGACCGGAAATTGGGCCCCGGGAAGAAATCAAACCGGAAATTAAAATCCGCCAATGGCGCTTTATGACTCCCGCAACAGGTGATTGCAGCCGCCAGAGGGCGCTTCGACGGTACAAATCCGCAAAATCTGCCGTATTGTCTGCAGTTAGTAGTTACATCCGAATAATGGTCCAATTAGTTAATTATTTCCGAGACAACGAGGTCTTGTTTTAAGTTAATTGGGAGAACGCGGATTCCGTCGCCAAAGGCAGCAATTAAGGCGAACTTTTATTAAGTTGTAACAAATAAAAAAAATTCGCTACAAACGCCTAATTAGCGTCGAAATTACATATGCCTTGAAAAGTTACATTTAGGTTAAGTGATTCGTTGTCTATGTGGAATGTTTCCCTGAGTTGGAAATGTTAATTTCAAATTCCCAAATGGATTTTAAATTAACCGGAACCACTGAAATTTAAAAAAAGCGCCATCTAGGGATCAATACACGCATCATATGGCAAAACTTGAAATTTTGAATTCATTACAAGTTGACGCCTGGGAAATTAATATACATTATGTGAAATTCATGACTCCTAGTCATAGAGGTACTCAAATGAAAACTTTGCGAATGGCACCTCTGGAACTCGTGAATTAAGTCACGTGTTATTTTATAATTGATAGGTAATATATCTATAGGAAATTCATAAATATGAAAGTCACCATTCCTAGTCAATTACCTTCGTTAACTGTAATTACTGTAAACAAACATTTGTAATAGGAATCCGCAGACATAAGCTTTATAAATAGCACTTCCGGAAGTCGTGAAGTCACGTATTAATAATCGATACGCTAATTTACCTGGTACATTTATAAACGTGAAAGTCACCTCGAATTACCTTCGCAGACGGAAATTATATTCTAGGTAAACATTTGTATTAGGGATACTCAGACTTAAGCTTTACGAATAGGCTATTAGCACCGCCGGAAGTGGTGAAGTCACGTGTTAATAATCGATACGCTAATTTATAAATCTGGGAAATTTTTAAATGTGATATTCACCGTTCCTATAGTCACGTTCGTTGAAGGTACAGTAGATGAACATGCGTAATAAAGGTACTCAGACAGAACCTTCGCGAATGGCACTTCTGGAAGTAGTGAATTAAGTTACCTGTAAATTTACCTGAGGATATTTGAAAATGTGTAAATCACTATTCCTATAGTTAGTTATACACTACACTGTATGTAAACATTTGAAATAGGGGGTACTCAAACATAAGATTTACGATTGGTACTTCTGGAAGTCGTGAAGTTATGTGTTACATGGTGGCTACAGGTCAGGGAAAAGTCAGGGAGAGAAAAAGTGGTCATGGAAGTCGGGGGGGGGGGGGGGTTG
>JAQGBX010005419.1:0-13710 GCA_034698745.1 Megaphyllum sjaelandicum
TGCCACATTGTACAGTGTGGTGGCACTGGTCCAGTCCATGTGAGGTGGCCAAAAGGGGGTGGGAGGCCGTCTCACATTTGTCAACAATTATTTTTTATTTTGTGCAAATGATTTTATAAGAATGTTTTTAGTTAACCTCTAATTTTATTTTTTGTTTTTCACAATTTAAAAAAGTATTTTTATTTCGTTAATTTCTGAAATGTTACAAGTTTTCCACCAATTATCTTGTCTGTTAAATGATTTTTCCCCATTATTTATGAAAAAAGGATAATTTCAACAATGAATTAAGTTAATCTCACATTTTCTTTTTGTTTGTCGAATATTTACAAATTATTACAAATTACAAATGATTTTTCTTAAATTATTAAATTAAAAAAACAATTTTCACTAGGTTTAGTTAATTTCTCATTTTTGTGTTTGTGACATAGTTAAAAATTATTTTTATTTCGTCAATTTCTGAAATTTTACAGGTTTTTCAGCAATTTTGGAAAAAAACAACAATTTACATGATGTTTTTAGTTAATTTCACATTTTTTTTTGTTTCTGGCATTTAGAAATTATTTTTATTTCATCATTTTCTGAAATTTTACAGCTTTTACACCAATTATGTTTTGCGTGTTTGATGATTTTTTAAAACTATTTTTGGATTAAAAAAAAACAATTTCAACGATGTTTTTAGTTAATTCCTTATTTTTTTTGTCACATATTTAAAAATTATTATTTCGCCAGTTTTTTAAGCTTTCCACCATAAAAAAATCTCAACAATGTTTCTAGTTAATTTTTCATTTTTTTTGTTTAAAATAAAATGTTATTATCGGCAAACACACTTAAAATTTAGTTTTATTTTGTCCATTTCTGAAATTTTACTGGTTTTTCACCAATTATATATGTTGCTTGTTAAATGATTTTCCTCCTTTTTTTTTGAAAAACAAAATAATTTCAACATATTTTCAGTTAATTTTTAATTTTTTTGCTTCTCACATATTTAAAAATTATCTTTGTAAATTTCTAAAATTTTACCGGAATTCTATCAATTATGTTCACTTATTATAACGTCTAAATTAAGATGAAACTAAAAAGACAAAGTCAAGAATTTGTAACTTTCTATCGTAACGTAATGAAACCACAATTCTCCACAAGTTGGTTTGAAACTCTCAACCTGGAAAATCCAATTAATCGACACATTTTGTTACCAAATGAAGGTAAATAGGCAATAAGCAGCGTGTATTAGTTTCATAATCACATCGATTGTGAGTTTTATTTGCGGACATTACACAAACATTATAACTACAATGTCTTTCCAAAGTAAGCGAGCCGATGCAACTTTCTTGGCTTATTGTACACCATCTTCAACAATAATCTACCTTATCTGTTCCTCCCCTGATGAAGTTAATCGATCATATCTTGCCTCATGAATTTCCTAAAACCATATCGTTTATTGTAATATATAGAAGCACTGAAAATCTTCAATAAGACTTTCAGAGCCCAAGCAGCAAAGTTGTTGATACCTCGTTCTTGACTCGAAGAATCATGTCCAGCCCAAACGACCTTTTGGAGTCCTACTTTTTTGTCTTTTATCTAATCGCAGGAGTAGACGCCTATCCCGAAAATGTTCAATTTGGGTTTCTTGTCAAAGTCTTGCATATTGCGGGGAAATGTAACGTCTACATGACTGCTTTTATGGCCTTTCTTTCGGCATTGCTTAGCTTTAAACATCTGAATAATCTTACGGATATAAACGTAATCACGCAGCAGTTCATCTTCGTAACTTTGTTTTTCAGCATGAACTGGAAGCTCAGAATTCAAAATTTGAGAACGGAACTGCACTCTTTGACCTCGATGCAAAGACCCTCTAAAAGTTTGGCCCTCTTTTCTAAACTAGCCTTTGTCGGTTTTATGATTTTCTTCTGCTCGGTTTTAATTTACAATGAAATTGAATATAATCTCTACTTTCGCAGCACCGTTTTGCCAAATCGGGACGAATCCCACCATCCTATTGAAGTCTATATCGTTTTTAGAGCGGAAATGGCTTTGAATAGTTTTAACTTTTGGCTACCCAAATTCATTTTTCTCGCCTTCGTATTTCTTTTGATTATGCAATTGTACCTAAACGAGATTATAACAAAGCCTGTTAAAAACCTCGAAGATGCCCTCGAGTTGCACCACTCGGTGGCTTCGATCAATACGATTTTGGATTCAATTTTTTCCACCAGTCTCTACCTGTGTTATTACCTGTCAACTATGTTATTTTTACTCGGGACATTGTTCGAAGCCAGAATTTGGACCAATACCGTGTCTGTGTGCTTAGGTTTCGGGGATCAGGCTGCCATGATAGTTTTGTTGATTTTTCTGGCACTATTTTCAAACCGTCTCAACAAAACGGTAAGGAACGCGTGATTAAAGTAAAATTTGTAAAAAAAATATACACCATGAAATAAAATCTTGTTTGCGTAGATGAGGTCCTCGTTGGCTCACCAGTGCAGGACAATTGCCAATGAAGCGAACAAACCGATGGAAAATGCCGTTATTGTTGTAAGTTAATTAATTAACGAATTCTTAAATATCAAGAATAAATATAATTCAGACTTCTTAAGAAAAGAATTATTGTAAAATTCCCATTCAGTGAAAAAGTAAATGCACAGAGGATGAATGGCTTAATGCATTCGATTAATCATGAATTATTTTAATTTTTAAATTTTAAATTTGTTAATGGTTATGTTATTAATAATTGTTTTTTTAAAAAATACTGTCTTTTCACAAAAACAAAAATTACAAAAAAATGGTATTTAATTTCTAAAAAAACCAAGAATAATTGCTAATTATAATTTCTAAAGCAAAATAAGGTCACTCATTAAGTATGATTTTAAACAAAACGATAGTTAATAGGAACTAGACCAATGTTTTCCAAATTTTTTAGATTACTGCCTATTTTAGAGCAAACAGTTCACCATTCCCCCTCCTCCTATAAAATCAGTCGACAATGAAACGTCAAAAATGTAATTTTAATAAATACTACTGAAAAAAAAGGAATTTACATGTACAGTATATTATAATACTAAAAAAGGAACATATTTTGTTGTTGAAAATTTCCATATACAGTAATATTCAATTATAATAGCGTCTTGTCAAACAAGATAAGCTCACATATGGATATTTTTAGTTATATTTATGTATGAGAACAAGAATAGGTCACATGAATTTAATCCACAATTTCTAAAATGGTCATATATGTATTTGAAACCATCAATGCCTGGAAATATAGCTTTATTTGCTTGAACATATTACAGCAGTATAATTTCTTTCACTCGTATGGCCACTTTTCATAAAAAAATGTCTATTATGAGAAAAATGTTAATATTATGAGAAAAATGTTAATATTACTTAAAATGTTTAACATTCGGGCATAATTATAATTTTAATTCAAATACAGAACTACATCTTTACTATACATCGCCACATCCAAGGCGTTTTTTTTCGGATTGACCATCGCTGGAGGTGATGAATTATATGATTTGACATTACTCACAGTCAGTATTAATTTGATGATTAATCAGCAAATATAATAATTCAGCGATTGATGCCCTCATTTTTTGTATAATGTTTTAGCTCGTTTTAACTAACTTCGACTTCGCTAACTATGCTTATTCAATGTGTTTGGCTAGCGGAACCTGCACAGGCAATAGTGTTCCGGCAAACAGTACCACCAAATAAAGATTTCCGTACATAAAATGGTAATACACAGGGTGCTTGATCATTTAAAACAAAGAAATTTGCAACGATTTCAATGAAATTTTAGCAGAAAACTACACGTAAACGACATCAATTATTGAAAAAAAAAGTCCATTTTGGGAGCGGCATTTTTGACAGACACTCAACGTCCACTTCTTTTACACCACTTGTCCGTCCACGTTTGGATATTACTAGGACATTATACAAATGTCACGCATTTCTGCTTTTGAAATTCCTTGACAATTTAGAAAAATGGCAGCTGATCAACTAAATCCTGGGAGTCCATCTTTGCCTTCTAATTTGAAGCACAGGCAATTTTTCAAACATATCATCTAATGTTGATATATGTTCAGGAATGATGGAAGATTGTTTTATACAATCAGCATTAGAATCCATACCGTAGTTATTTTTTTAATTGATTGCTACAAATTAATCAACAACTCTGTTAGTTTTACTTGCATTTTGAACGTTTTGGTTTTACTTAGTTCGCATCTTAGTGATTTTTACATTCTATTTGCAGAAAGTGGGACGAATTGGACAGTTCGCAAAGGAAGAATCAAATTATTTTGCATACTTAAAGTGCACATGTATTTACAAAAAGCCATCTACTTTAAATTATTTTGAATAATGCATGTTTAAAATAACTTTTCGTAAATTAAGTGTTTGCATGATGAAAATGTTTTGTATCCATAACAAGTAAATTCAATTATCGACCTGATTGTTTTCCTCCACCTTCTTAACAAAAACATTACGTTATTCAGTCCAAAAAAGACTCAGCAACAACGTGTATACAACGTCATTCATAAGTAGTTGAGGCTGTGCATTAAATAATACGTTACAATCTTTTATCTTTATTAAGTGGAAAAATATAAATACAGTAAAACTTGTTAAGAGTGACCACCAAAACACATGCTATGTTGGTCACTGTACACAGGTGGACATTACCCATAGAATGCGTAAATTAAATTAAAATGATGAACGTGAACACTGTACTTATAGATGTAAACTGTAATAAATGTAGTAAAAACCAAAAACTTACAGAAACATCATTTCCATGTGCACTACATACAGAATATTTATTGCCATAGTAAATATTTTTTCAACGAGAAAATTATCTAGTTTTCCTTGTTTTAAATGCTTTTTGCTTTTTATGATCATGTTTTCAGTGATTTTTTTGATCTTAACAACATGATTTGCTAAATTATTTTAGAACTACTAGGGTTAAAGTAGAAAGCAAGAGGTCTAATCTGTCAAGCCCTAACTTTTCTAAAATTCCTGCTTAGCTATTTACTAGATGCTAGAGACATTAGCTGAATTTTATAAGAACCACTAGGGTTAAAGAAAGATTTAACGTGGCTCATCTGTTATCTGGACACTTTTAAGGTACATTGACAATGTAAAAATTGCAAAAAAAAGACAATACACACTTGTCACTGTACACAATACCTGTAGACAGGTGGTCACTATACACAGATTTTTTATGAAGGAAATGTACCCTAAAAAAACAACTCACTTGAAAGTGGTCAACATAAACAGGTGGTCACTATATTCAAAGATGGTCACTTTCCAGGTTTTACATATTGCATAGTTTCTTACAGTGTATGTTAGTCTGTCTGTCTGTATGTCAGTCTGTACTTCATTAGACAAAACGATGTTTAGATCATTTGAGCAAAAACATAATTCGACGAAAATGATCAAAAGATGATTGCTCTAATCGAAAGTCGATATTAACCCATCTTTGTAAATGTGATTAGAACAATTAACTAGATCCAGAAATATTGGACAATTACATGATTTTTAGGATTAACAATTAACTTTCGTTTTAATTTTCAATGTTACTTATTATGGGTTGGTACATTAACGACATTTATTAAATATCCATGTTCAAAATATTTACTTGTGGATTGATTATCGCAGGAGACTATGTATACTTAATATAAACTTAAACAATGTATCGTTAAACTGATTGTGTTTCATGACGTTTTCTTTGAATAAATATACTTAAAATGCAATAAAAAAAAATCACAATTTTATTTCTATCAAATCAGTCATTGGCGTTTTTATGGACACTCCTTGTTTGAGTCCTTTAAGCAACGACCTCTGTTTTTTAAAAAAAAATTAACAAAATTTGATATTTACAACTGACGATTTAAAAAATTAAATAATGTACGTTTAGCTCATCATGAAAACGAAATTTGGTAAGCAATTACTACTAACTTTAGAGTTATGCAGTGCAGCGCAGTGCAGTGCAGTTATGCCCCGCCTTCGATTTTCATCGCTATTATGGACATTTGATATTGGACACACATGTACAGCTGTACTGTAATTTCCATAAATCATCAAAAAAGCCTTCCCTTAAAATGTAGCTTCCGGTAATATAATATCTTGACAGATCATACAATGCCTTAAGTAGCTCCTTCAGAAAAATTCGGAGGTTCAGATAAGTCGTCCTGGAAATTTTCTTAGAAATCGGGTAAATGGTTTTAAAGTTGTGGCGGCATAGTGACGATACACACAGCTGTTCATTACAGAAATGTTTTATATTAAAATTTAGACTGTATTATGGATGGTTACATCAATTGCTCTTATCTTGTTTTATCTGTAACCCTGTTGGTCATCTATATATATATATATATATATATATAAAATACAAAACGACGCCATCTTTTTCGTCACTGGTTGGAGGGCTGGCTGACTGGCTTTGATATTATTAGCCACTCATGGCACATCCTGCAAAAGCGTTAACTCCGTGATCGTTCTGCCATTTTAAAGTTAAACTTCAGTTTTTGTCTTTACTTAATTCTGTCTCATTAAATATTAATTATACAACCATAAATACATTCGTTTCTCTCTGCTTTGGTGATTCCCAAAGGTGCCTTGAATAACCAAGATACTGTACTTCCATTGCAACTAAATTCTGAACATCCTATAATAAGTGTCTATATAAAGCGTGCAGAATGGACAATGGTTCATGTGGAAACCAAGTCTTGTTTTGAAAATACAATTCATCCGCAAACATTAATAACTATTCAAACATAACCTAGTTTCCCTTTTGTAATTAGCAGGGTCTTGTGTAAGCGAATTACAACCATCGAACAAATAAGTCCATCCTTTTCTGTTTGGCTTCGTCTTGCATAATAATCCACCAATAATGAAACACCTCCACACGATTATACAAAGCCCATCAATTTGTCTGTCTATTACATCATTTTCCTAAGCATATATAAATGAGGGAATGTTAAAGGATTGGTTTACTTCACTGTGAAATTTCAAGCCCTATGCAGCTATAGGGCCAACATTTTCTATACCTTGCCAGTAGCTTTAGCAATCATGCCAAGCATAAGTGACCTCTTGGAGCCTTACTTTGCCCTCTGCTATCTACTAGGAGTCGATGTATATCCAAAAAATGAACGATGTGGATTTCTTTCCAAAGTCACGCACGCTACAGGGAAATTCAACGTTTTCATCGGGTTCCTCACCAATGCTTACTGGTTGTATCGATATATCGATGACATGACTTTGAAATCGGGTGTTGGAATCGCGGCACTAACCCTGCCATCGGTCATTTGCGCAAACTTCTTTTTTAGCATGATGCGAAAGCATAGCATGCAAAAGTTGCGTACGGAATTGCACGCTTTGCCCTCCACCCAAAGTCCTTCAAAACATTTGGTTCGATTTTCAAAATTTGCTTTTATCGCATTTATGATTTACACCGCACAACTTTATGTTAGTTTTTTATTGATTGGAATTGGCAAATTGCATGAGCTAATATCATCCCGCCTCATGACCTGTGCTGGCTGTGCAGACAATCCACCTAAATTTGAATTTAACGTTATGGAATTTATTGAAATCTGCTCATGTTTTAGTTTTGGAATGCTATTGCCTAAATTTATTTTCCTGGGTGTTGTCTTTGTCTCGATTACGCAATGGTACCTCAACCAAGTAGTATCTGAACCTGTCGAAAACCTTGAAAATGTCGTCGAATTGCATAGCTCTGTAGCATCGATCAACAAGAGTTTAGATTCGATATTTTCTTCAACTCTATACTTGTGTTTCAACTTATTCATCACGTTGATCATCTTAAGGATACTGTCCCCGACATATAGCAGGCTTGATACGGCATATTTTATCATGGTTGAGGCGGAACAGCCCGCATCAACTGTTCTGCTGTTTTTTCTGGCAATTTTTTCTAACCGACTGAGTATAAAGGTAAAAAATGGTTGATAATGAATAATTCATAATTGAAACAACTTTTTTGTTTGATAGTGTCTTTATTGTTATAGATGAGAGCTTTATTGGCTTCTCAGTGCAAGGTTTACGCCAATGAGGCATATGAGGATGGCAATGATTCAATGAGGATGGAAAATGTCGTTATTGTTGTAAGTGCATAAAAACATTAATAATGAAATTTATTAATATAACTCACTTCTTAACCAGGAAATTGAATATTATCAAATATCTATCATATTTTGTGCACTATTAGCAATGACAGCAAAAGCAAAAATTTAGAGAATACAAACATGTTCGTTATTGATTTTACATAATTATTTCTATAAAACAAGTATGATTTGCTAGTTTCTCTTAGCAAAAACCATATTTCGATAGGTTAAAAAATACATTTAATACTATAAATAACATTTACCAGAATGATTAATCAAACGAAGCTTGACTAGTCATGATAGCTACTGTAAATAATTATCAAAATAAATTACATTTTTTAACCAGATTCTCTCTGAATTATTACACAAAACACAATAATAGGTTAGAAGCAGAATGGCATAAGTGACTTTACTTACCTTTTTCAGATAATTACACTTCAACTTTTTTTCATAGTAATACAATTGTATTGTAATAATCGTAAAACACCGTAGATTAGGATGACCGCACATAAGGTTTATGGCACTGGGAGGGGTAGAATAATCCAGGAGCAATTTAGGGTAGGCATCATGGGATCAGCCAAGAGCAGGGGAAGAAAAGTCACTTCAAGGCTAGCTCCTCAGTTGCCAAAAAGAGGTCAGGGGGATGGCGCATGTCAATGGGAAGCTGCAGTGGCCCACAGAGGTGACGGGCCACCATGCAGAACTTGAATACACCCCTGTGATTTGGGAGAGCCCTCCTCCTCCCAGAGGGTGGCCAAGAACAGCAACAGCATCTTCCATGGCATGAATGATTAGTCACGTTCACCAATCCTCTCAACAAAGAGCACAGCCAAGGAGCAGTAGTGGTAGACAAGGAACTCCCTATGGTTCACCACCAGGGAGAAGTGGGGTGACAACTAGGGTGCAGGTGGACTGGCAGATGTTGGAGCAGCATACATGGCTGTGAGGACTGTCTTTAGTGGAATGATGGCAGAACCTTGCACCTAACTTTTGTTAGATGGATGTCACATGACACAACATGTGACTGATGACCACTGGCCATGGGGGACTGGGTTGTGGGTGCAGGATGTAACCAACAGACCAAGGTGACTTTACTCCCAAGGTGACACTCAGCACATCATAGACATGTAATCAATTCTGCCCCAAATGAGAAAACAATCAAAAGGACCAGCAGAGGTTTGGAAGGAGATCTCCCAAATTGCTCATTCAAAGCAATTTAAAGATGATCCCATGGCAGATGGACCCTGACCCAATTGACAGGTGATAGACAATGTTAAGGGGAAGGGGGTAAGGTGGAACTGACAAACAACTTTTACGACCGATTGTCCATGGATGACATCTTCGGATGTGCAGAATCAAGATAGTTACAGATCCAGATGCCGTGAAACCTCATGACTGACCTTCCCAGATAGTCCCTGACCTGAAGCACCATCTCATATGCCTTTTGAGCTCTGACAGAATGTGACTTTAAAACCATAAGAAAATAATGTTAAGAGGGGTCCACGCCTAAACCCTAAATTGAGACAGGGACCACCCAGTGGACAGTTTCCTCTCAAACGAGAGCAGAATGTTAATTTTAGCATGAGATTAACCAGAACTTCCTCCTAAATTAGTATATATAAGGAGCGAAGTTTCTAAAAGGAAATTAGTTTACTTTAGGACTCCAAGCTGGAGTCAACATCAGACCAGGGTAGTGCGGTCGCCATACATCATAGGATGGCAGAGGTGAGATAAGTGTTACAATATATGTTTTAACCCTAATGTTAGGATGTTACTTTAGATTTTTGCTTTAAGTCTATGGAAATTTTGGTGGAAAATGAATTGTATCTTGTGTATTGGTACTAATTACTGCAGCCTGGTTAGGGTATGCTTGGGATATGTTAGAAGTAATTGATCATTAAGTTAGGGTTAGGAATTAATAGAGATAGGGGTTTCTGTTGTCCCCTTGATATTGTTTTGGTATCCTTTCATGTTATCTGAATAAAGCCCTATTGTACCCTCTATTCTGACTCTTACTTGTAAGACTAATTAGTGATAGGCTTCCTTTCGGACTTTTAATTAAAAGGGAGGGGTGAAGACCCAATACACATACATAGGACGGTAGGAGGAATTATGCTACCAAGTCACTCTTTGTATTTTTGATCCCTTTGTGTTACTAGGGTCTCTGTGCTGGGTTTTGTCACAAAGGTGGGTAACAGTACCGTACGGTGCCGAATATAACACCCGGGTGCATTATTTGGAAAAAAGGTGTTCCTAAAAATAATTAGAAATTTATATAGTACATCGGGTGCACTATATGGAAAATGTTAAAAATACACTTGCAGATATACAATTTAACATTTGTAATTTTTATTTACTGAATTATGGTATTGCACAAATAAACGAAGTACTATGATAACTGAGAATGGTTAAATTTATTGAAACTTGATTGTTTGTTAGGATCAAATGGTCCTTGCGTTATTTTAATTGACAATTTAATCCACGAAAAAAACAAAAAAATTGTCAAAAAAAATATACACTATCAATCTTAATTCACACATTTAGATAAAATTGTCTCTGAGTTTTTTTTAATTGACAATTTTATTTACAAAAAAAACGAAATAATTTACAAAAATAGTTGAACTTAACATATTGTTTAGGCCTTTCCTGCCTTATGGCGGGCAAGTGGCGACGTCACATGAATGCCCCAAGGTACCGTACTTCAAAATGCTTCATGTTTTTTTCATATTTGCAGAGCTTTTGCCCTAGACATGGGGAGAATTTAATCAAAAAAAGGGAAGAAGGTCACCAGTTGTGACGAAAAGTTGAACCAAAATAGTGCACCCGCGGGGTGTACTATTTGGCACTGAAGGCCAAATAGTACACCCTGGGAGCACTGTTTGGGTGGTTTACTATTAGGCACCGTACGGTATGGTCTATATACTTTTATCCAGTGACGCTAAATGGCAGCACATGCTCCATGTCACTTGTATCGTTCTAATATATACTTAAAATGTGCCCCCTCAGTGTTAAAATTCTGCAATTTTGTCACTTATACCGTTCTGCTTTTAACCCATTCATATTTTACATGAATTTTCTAATCAAATGTGTAAAGTAGATATACTTTAACTAATTTATTCATTGCAATGAAAACATTTCCTTCATTCATTAAAACACGGAAAATTGATAGTTTTTTTAACTTAATAGTTGGCATTTTTAACATATAAACAGTATAATTATTGTAAATGTAACACAGAAACGTTTGAACCAACTGTATTACATCTCCACATCCAAAGCGATTACTGATGGACTGACCATTGGTGGAGAAACAGAAATATGCGATTTGGCTTTACTCTCAGTAAGAATCGAATTTAAAGTTGATCAGAAATTCGAGGCAATTAGTCATATTGCTATTATATCGTTTCAGCTCGTTTTAATGAATTTCGACTTCTTAAATTGCGTGTATTCAATGTGTATGAGTCCCGAATTTTGCAATGACGATAGTGTAATTATTGAGACAAACAACACCTTAGGATTCAGGTATCAGCGTGAACATTAGTGATACATGAGAGGTTTCCTTTATTTTTCAACTGCTTTGTTTGAAAATTTAGTTAAAGCCAATGATTATATGCATTCTTTTGCAGGGGGTTAGACGGAATGGATACCTTTTAAACCACGAGGAACCTTTCTCAAAATATAAACATTTACGTCAAATTTGTTCATTTAAAATTGATTGAAAGTTTTGTATTCTGAATGTTTAAGTAGTCATATTTGTTCATATTGTTAGCACATTTTTGTTTTTGTTTTTTGTGTGTAATTTTTTCTGGGGCAAATTTAAAAGAATTTTGCTATAGTCGGCATAAACTGTGTACTATTCAATTTACTAAAAACAAATTAAAACAATGAGAGACAATACACCAGGGTTCTTAAAAAAATTCTATATAAACTTCTTGAATTTTTCCAGGTTTTTAAAAAAAATTCCCTGACCAATTAATTACAATATGTTAAAAATTGACGTATTTTGCAAAATCGACTTAGGAAACTATTTTGCAAAATTTAATAGGAATGACAATTTTGTATTAGGGAAATGTTATAAATGTGTACTCAGAAGACTAAGAATATTTTGGAAATTTGTCCTCGGTAAACGTAATTTTTTTGTTGTAAATTTTTCCTCGGTAAACGAGGAGAATTTTGAGAATTTGTACTCTGAAAACGTGGAAAATGTTGCAAATTTCTACTCGAGAAATGGGCTCTGAGCCAACAATGTAGAAAGATTAATTTAAGATCATAACAGCATGACTACGTTGAATTTCCTGACGTCTCTTTAACTTTTCCAGACATCTTCAAGTTTTTCCATGTTTACAGTTTTTTTATGCCTGGGGGTTTCCTGTGAAACATTTCCATGGATGAAATAGAGGACAAGACCTACTGTTGTTGGAAACCTTTTTGTCTTAAATGTAATTTGTTGAAATATACAAGTTTTTCAACTCTTTTAACAGCGATATAATGGAACAATATTCTCGTCTCCTCGTGTACCATGTATTGCGTGCAACAATTAACTATCCAAACTTCAAATCTTCGTTGCTTATACAAAATGTAATTTCAATAACATTTTTTAGGATCTACCTCCGTCAATTAATCAAATCTATCAAATTTTTACTTCCAATAAATATCCTAAAACCTTGATTAGCTTTGATAACAAAAATCCACAAAATTGTGTTGGCAAGTTATTGCATGTTCATATGCTTGCTAAGACCAATTAAATGTGATAAAATTAGTTAAAAAAAGAATTTCGTGGAAACACATTTATGTTCAGAACACGTTATTCCCGAAATTTTAAATTGTCAGTAAATTAATGTTAAAACAGCAATACACTTTGTAGTTAACGAAAAAGAAGGTTAATGCTCTAAGGGACACAGCCCATCTTGAGCTAAACTATTATTTGTGTGAGGAAAATAATAAAAAAACACTTAGCAGAGGCCATTGTAGAATATAATGCACCAGTAATTTACACGTCCTCGACACCAATTTCTGATGCAATTATTCCAAACACTGTTCACAATATTAAACATGACCACCCTCGCGATATACTATGTTTCCAATAGGAATAACACGAAGCTTTATATAATTACTAACAATTTAATGTTCACGTGTTGACTTGTGTTATCTTTGAATAAATTCAATGCAATTCCAATCAGTTTTTTAATTCCAATTACGTTATCGACTTAAAAGTCACGTATACGGCACAGAAAAATTCATTTTATTAGAACGAAGAAATAAAAAAAACTGATGTTATTGTTTATTGAAAATTTCAGGGAAACGGTTTCAATACAAGTGTGATATTATTGTCGAAACTAAAACACGAAAGTGGGCAATCACTGCTAACATCGGCGTTATACAGGGCTGCATTCGAATATTCGTTGATAGGTGCCGTGAAAAAATATTTCTTAACGGTACAGCCAGCATGAATGATTTGGAAACACATTTTTGATTTCAATATTGTGTAAACATCAATTATTAAAACATGAGATAGCTGCATTTGTTATTTTAAGAGGGTCTACCAGCAGTCGCGAGGGTTTTCATCTCTCAATAGATGGCGATAATTTTCACAACTTTTGCGCGT
>JAQGBX010005420.1:0-13703 GCA_034698745.1 Megaphyllum sjaelandicum
AAACAATGTTTCTCTAAAAGAAATCAAAACAATGTTTCTCTAAAAGAAATCAAAACAATGTTTCTCTAAAAGAAATCAAAACAATGTTTCTCTAAAAGAAATCTAAACAATGTTTCTCTAAAAAAATCTAAACAATGTTTCTCTAAAAGAAATCTAAACAATGTTTCTCTAAAAGAAATCTAAACAATGTTTCACTAAAAGAAATCTAAACAATGTTTCTTTAAAAGAAATCAAAACAATGTTTCTCTAAAAGAAATCTAAGCAATGTTTCTCTAAAAGAAACCTAAAAACTAGTTTATTGATACATGTTTGTGTCATTGTGAACGTTAACTACCTGTAGGCCTACTTCTGTTTAAACATTTGTTGAAAACAGAACTAGATACCGAGTGAAATATTGGATTCGTTTCATAACGTCCTAAAATACAGTTATACATATTTACATGGAAAACATCATATTTCAGTGTCTTTGTCAATGTCATTTTCATAATGAAGGAATTCCAATCATATAAACAATGTTTCTCAGAATCTAAAAACGTTTCTTGACACATGAGAAAAGACACGTTTCAGTGTCATTGCCAATGTTAAAACTACCTGTAGGCCTACTTTATTGAACACATGTTCTTTTGAGAATATGAATTTGTTGAAAACAGAACGAGATATACAGGGTAAAATATTGGACTTGTTGCATAACGTTCTAAAATACATGTATCATAACGCATGTTTACATGGGAAACCTGTTCCCGTGTCACTCATTTAAATATGGAAGTAACTTCAATCATATAAACAATGTTTCTCGAAATAAAAATAAAAAAGTTTCTTGATACATGAGAGAAGACAAGTTTCAGTGTCATTGAAAATGTTAAAACTACCTTTACATTTTTCAACCAAGTTTTTTTAAGAACATGAATTTGTTGGAAACAGAACAAGATACTGGGTGAACCACTGAATTTGTTGAATAACGTGCTAAAACACCGTATACTATAGATTATCCTACATTCTAACTGTCCATTCTGGAAGACTTGAATGTACCACCTTTAGATAAGCACCTCTAGGCGGCGCTCTGGTGACGTCACCTTTAGAAATGTGCCCATTAAAAGAGACAAAGTCGAGTTCCATTTGGCCCTGGCATGTTTGCTTTAGATCGACAATTAGCGAACTAATGGGAGCTTTTCAAAAGGACGATTAAATATCTGGCAGACATCAGTGAGGCTTGGTTGCTCACGACGTCATGGGGAAGGGGATGGGGGTGAGGGAGCAGCACATCAGCACCATCTCGTAGCGAAAGGCAAGACTATTCTATGAAAGCATTTCCGCGTATGCAAATGAGCGCGTTGAGAATGAGTGGCGGTAATGAAGGAGTAAATCTTTGGAAAAGAAAACACTTGTTAAATACCCATTTGGATAATCGTAGCAATCATTGCAGCAATTATTAATTTTGGCACGATTTCGCAGTCTCGTCGCCGGTGATTTCGCACCATTTTTACTCAACTTTGTAAATCCGCATTTTGCGATGCATTTGATGATGAAAAGGAAAACTGATAAAATACGTTTTATCTGTTCTAAACAAAGTGGCCTTTGTTGAAATTGCACATGTTATGTACGCTTTGTGAGAATATTGCAATTGCGTGAACATGTTCCAAACGTGTAATTTTCTCCAAAATTTGGTTCAAAAGTTATGTTTCATGATGTTAAAATTGGGAGAATTTTAGACAATGTTATTAATTGTTCAACTTTAAAAAACAAATGGTTCAGAAGATGTGCGATGTCAAGAAATTCAATATATGTATTTTTTCATCATATGTATAGTAATTAAGGACCATGTACATGTACAATATTATGAAGAGGTTACAGATCATGTTAAAACCCTTGCACATATACGCTTTATTGGCATACTGCAATTGGGTAGTACGTGTAATTGTCTCCTAATTTTGTTTAAAATTATGTTTATGTTACATATTACATTTTAAAATTGGGACAAATTTAGACCTAGTCATCAAATTTTTAACTTTAAAAAAAATGGTTCAGAACATGACTGATGACAAAAAATTCAACATATTGTTTTATATAATGTATGGTAATTAAGAACCATGTAGGCTACATGTACGATGTCAATGAAGAGGTTTTAGATCATTTTAAAACCTTTGCACATTTTGTGGAAATTGCACATGTACCTATACGCTTTGTTGGCATACTGCAATTGGGTGAACATGTTCCAAACGTGTAATTTTCTTCAATTTTTTGTTAAGATTATGTTTGTGAATTACATATTACATTTTAAAATTGGGACAAATTTAGAGCATGCCATTAATTGTATATCATAAAAAAGTGTACAATATTACGAAGAAACTGGATCATCTTAAAAACCTGTTAGATTTATCAGTTATACATTTCCCAATATAAACACATGATTAACACATCCCCCAATATCATATTTAACTTAATCGTGGGATCCTATTAATAAACGTATGCTTGTAGAACAGATGCAAATTGTGTAATGTGTTCTTATGCATTAGAATTGAAAATGTATGCATGCATTTTTAAATTAAATATATACTGTGACCAAGAAATGAACAAAACACTGGAATATAAACATTATTGACGGGTCAGTTTGGCCTTAAACAACATCGTTAAATCAATTAAAAGTCATAACTTATTAATTCTATAGTGGTTGCACGATTAGCTGTATCCAGGAATTTACATACTGGCAGAAATTCTGTAATCAATACAGTAAATTACAATGAAAATGCATGCTTTGATGTGTCATGATTCCAACAAAATTTGCATAATTTGCCAATTGTACAGGGTAAGTAATTTCTGCACTTCATGAAAAACATGCATGAATTGATACAAAACCGAATATTTGCAAACATGAAACAACACATGACGAATAGTAAATAACTTATCAATTTGTATGACGAATTTGTATATGCATGGGCAGTATAAACAAACATGTGAAAATAGCATGTATATGCATGTATAATCATTAAGTATTTTTGACTCGATGTTATGAATTTCTTCCATTTCTGGACATTTCCCGAAGATTATATGAATGAATTTATAGTTTAGAATTATAGTGTTGATTAATGACTGTATAACATTTTAGAATATTTATAACGTAGATAGATAGATAATACACCTCGTGTGAAATTCCAAACATGTTTCATGGCTTGGGCGCCAAGATCTTCCAGTTCTTTAGTTTGTTTTTTTCACTTAACCGATGCAAAGTCCACTTTATGGAGTGGCTCTTTATGCCAACTGCACAATGGCAACCTTTGCAAACGCGCGTGTATATTATTCCTTCTGTGACACGTGTTTCTAAGTTTGTCCTTTTTGCTACAAAATATCAGGGTGGCAGCCATTGTGGCGAGGACCCATTTCGTGAAAAGTCCACTGACCATATCTTTAGAGTGCCTTGCTAAGTTATGACTGGGCTTTTGTGGAGCGCTGACCTCTCCTATAGGATCACTCAGAGGTTGGTTAAGGTCAGTCTTTTGTGGCTATTATGCGAGGGCCCCTAATGCAGGGCCGCACAATTACCCCTAGCAAATAAGAACGCCAAAGAAAACTATGAATACGTGAAGTACTATGAGCCATTTCTAAAGAGCAACTAGGGGGGGAATGGTGGGGGCTGTGACGGACATGCTAACAGACAGGTAGAGGGGCAAAAGGCCCTTAGAAGGAAAATGACCACATGCACTGTAAGTCAAATTTATGATGTTTGAATGCAACTGAACGTGGTTTGAAACACACCGTGCGTTCCAAGATTTATATTTCATATCAAGAAATGCGTTCCAAAAATTAAATGAATTCTTTGGTTAAAACGCATTTTGAAGGAACACAGGAAACACATTCCGGATGAAAAAGGAACACCATACGTCGGTGTTTTAAGGAACATAAAATGCAAAATCCACCAAAATTCTGAAAATTGACTTTGAGCGCGCCATGCCGGAACACAAGAACGAGTATACTTATAAAATGTAAAATGCACCAATACTATGGAAATTTCCTTGGAACACTGTAATAACATCAATTGTAAACTGACCCAAAACTATGAAAATTGACTTGGAACAACATCTGCAGGAACACAGGAACACATACTGTTATAGGAGCATTTTATAAATGTAAAATTCATCAAAACTATATCAGGAACACATGTAGCCTACTGTACATATAGGAGCATTTTATAAATGTAAAATGCCCCAAAACTATAAGAAAAATTAACTGGCACAACATCTGCAGGAACACAAGAACACGTATGCATAAGAGCATAAAATGTAAAATTCACCAAAACTATATGAAAATTGGCTTGGAACAACATCTGCATGAACACGTATGCGCATAAAATGTGAAATGCACCAAAACTATGAAAATTGGCTTGGAACACAATCTGCAGGAACACTGCAGGAACGCGTGTAGGCCTATCCTAATCTATAAACTGCCCAACAACTATGAAACTTGACTTGGAACACTCTACATAAACACTGCAGGAACTCGAATATATAGGAACTTAAAATGTAAAATGCAAATAAAACACGGAAAATGTTATGTTCTGTGTTCCAATAGTGTTCCAAACAGTGTTATAATACATAGACATGTTTTTTGATGTTCCATCCAGCTGAAAATGTCTTATACATTGACTTACAATTGCTATGCAATTTGTATAGAAAATTGAAACATCTAATGCATGAACCGTTCAATTTGACCGGTGCTATAGAAAGGATGCAAGGGCCCGTTCGGCCGCTAGGGGCCGCGAGTGCACGGAGGGGGCATTTGGGGAAGGCAAGGAAGGGAAAGTAGAATGGTTGCCGTACTTGAATTACAGCACATTCTTCGCAAATATCCGATTGCGATGAAATGAAAATCCTGAATTGTTCGCAAAATGCGATTTGTGGAAACCACATTGAGAATGTCGCCACCTAGGGGGGAGGGATGAACGCTTGTCTCTGAAGAGCACATTGAGAAAAAAAAGTGGGGAAACCCTTGCTTGACGCCTCGAATTTAAATACCGTAAATATTTAGAAGAAAAAAAACATTACCGTATGAACATTGCCTTAATTGTAAACTTACATGTATATGATCTTAGGAAATTTAAGTATACATTTGAACGTCAAGATTTCAGCTCAAGATTCAAGTATACCGTATACAGACTTATACTTGATAAATTTCATATTAAACGTAATTGCATCAACGTGTCATAATCATGATTATGAAACAATTTATTATCGGTCCACATGCAAATATTGTAGGCTAGTCGAACAATCATGATGACGTCATTTTCCTATAATTAATGCATGTACGAAAAACTGAAAATAGTATTTTATGAAGTATATTGTTGAACATAATTGCAAATACTTATCAGTGATCAATTTTAGATTGCATGGGGTTATAAAAATACCGAGAACTAAATTGAACACATTTTATGAATGTCTCAGAATCTGCATGTTATAACATATCAAATACTTCGTACAACTTTCAAAACAGTATATTTAGAATTTTTTGTATAATTTACGAAATGTCAAAGAAATTCTGATTCTACAAGCTTGTATGCAAGTGATGTAAAAATACACATTATGTTAATATTAATACAATTGATAAAATTTACAGT
Organism: Megaphyllum sjaelandicum; assembly: GCA_034698745.1. Classification (NCBI taxonomy): domain Eukaryota; kingdom Metazoa; phylum Arthropoda; class Diplopoda; order Julida; family Julidae; genus Megaphyllum; species Megaphyllum sjaelandicum. Next base: position 5,606 of record JAQGBX010005420.1, read on the forward strand.
CATTCAAAAGCACATTTTTATTTAATTTTATAACCAAAATGTCTCTTTTAATAAGCACGACTGCATTATGTAGCACAAGATAAATACTTTGTAATTTAAAAGGAAATTTTGAAATCATTTCTTTAATAGGACAAGTCCTGGAGTGGGCGTATTTGACATATATGCAATAAATATTTTTTTCAGATTTTCTTCAAACTTCAGGAGGGGCGAGTTAATTGCTAAAAATGATCATTAACATAATTTTGAAATAATGGAATTTTCATCAAATTTCCAAATCATTGCACGCAGTAAACGCAAATCCAGCATTATTTCTTGACCCATGACATTTGTATTAATTTGCACAGTTTTAACAAAAAATTGAATTTTATGCTGAACTAGACTTTTGCATGCACTCATGCAGGAAAGGCCATGCATCGAAAATCAATAATGACTGCATGTGGTTTGCGATTTAATTGCTGCACTATAAAGACGAGTTCTTTCAGTCGAAAATGTCGCACTTAAGATGCAAGTATCTAGACTTCCATCTCCTTCCAATTTCTCCCCTCAAAGGGCAAGCTCAGGTATCGCAGCAAGGCATACCTGTGTATATAAAAATCAAATAAACAACAATAAAAATTGGCCTGCAATATGTTCCAGGGGAAGAATATACAGTTACCCACTAGCTTTCCTGCAGAGACGTATCAATTTCTCTCTAAATTCCTCCATTTTTTATGAAAATATGGTTCCAGAGGGCAGGTGCATCCAGCATAAAATGCAATCATCGTATAAGCCTACTGTTGATACAACATAGGCTTTGCTGAGCCTGCAACAGCTTCTGCTACATGACTATATTTTTGTGGAAAAATGTAATTCAGGATATTTTCCCGAGTTTCAAATTCAAACCGTGTTTGCAACGTGGCCTGAACTGAATGCAGGGATTTTAAAGCTCATATTACTGAAATCGATAAGAGCATGATTATCGGTTGTCTACCTTTTTAAATGTTCACAAATATGGCTAATTAATTTACTCATATAAACTTGAAATGTGCAAGTCTGTGAGAAATTACGAAATTGTTTGGCCTAAATGTCAGTAATTTAATCAAATTCACGTATGTGTGTATGTGGCTTAGTGGGCGAAAAGTGTTTCCATGAAGCGTCTTTGCTGAAGTGGTATGGGGGCGCTTTCGGCATGGGGGCGCAGAGGTCATGATTCGTTGAACTGCGTTCATTAGGCCTATACTTCGTCGCTTCAGCAAGTCACTATCGGTAAGTACAGCCCGGGTTTTACGGCTAGTATCGTATGTACATGTACATGTGCAAGACGTACGTGTTTAATCCAACATGATAAACATTAACACCTCTAAAAGTAAAGTCAAAGTCAATCAAAAATTCTAATCTAGAATAATGTAGTTGAAACACAGCAAAAATATATTATACTTTAGACATGTTTCTGTCTTAAATTTGTTCAAGGCAATTAGAAAATTAAAGACACGAAACATATCTAAATTAAGACTGTTTTTATAGTGTATGCATCAATTGCAGCGTTAATAATTACATAGTTTATTCCACATAAATGTTTTAATTAGCCATGCTTGGTTATTCAGAATTTTAATTTAAAGTACACAAGCTTCTTGAGCACATACATAAAGCATAAGTTTAAAGCAAAACAAAATAAGGAGTTAAAAAATGATAATGTGCAAATAACTGTCATCATGCATTTTAGAAACACCAAATTTACTATACATTAGCATGGATTCCAATGAAACAATATGTTTGATAAAAAAAAAGAATTCAAGAAACTTCGAAACAAAACAAGATGGCCGCCATGCCATCACATTGTGCACAATGTGTATGTAACATGAAGTAGCAATATGCTCATGCAGAATAAGTGTTTCACCATGCATTTTAGAAACACCAAATTTACTACAACATGCAGCATACAGTATGTAGTTTCAATGTATAATCCAACGAAACATTGATATGTTTGTTAAAAAACCATTCAAGCAGCTTTAAAACAAAACAAGATGGCCGCCATGCATGGGCACAATGTGCACATTTGAAAACTACATTATTACGTATTTTCAATGTGCATCAGATTGCCAAAATATGGCCCACACGACAGTGAAACCTTGACAGAATTGCTACATTTTTAGTGTCTCAAGTTTCTCAGGTCATCGTTTATTTATCGAATATATTTGCGAAATATTTGCGAATATTTGCGAATGGCATTCTGCGACTGCCAAACAAACAGCAGTTTCGCAGCCCCCCATTTCGCACCGCTCAATTACATTTTCATTAGGAGGCTTCGCTGCAAATTCAAACTTGACAGGACAGTGATCAATTAGCTCGCATCTATCCTAATTTTGACGTGATGGAAGTTGATGGCAAAGAGAGGATTTCAATTAAGGGGCTGAAATTTAATTACTCCGATTTGGATTGGCTGAAACGGATAGCCCTTGACGTATGACGACGATTGACCGATGGGCAAGTGGGCAGGCCGGTGGGGGGTAGAACACGTGGCCCCATTGGGCAGCCAGCGTATGACGGAATAAGCTGAATAATCTATTAACCCCCAGAAAGTAAGCAGCTCTTCTAAATAATGCACGCATATCCCGTCTTTACTGCGCTAGAGCATAACGGCGCATGCGCAGAAGCAAAAAAACAAACAAAAAAGATGGGGGGGAAATCCTCGCCAAGGGTGCGAGGGAAGGGATAAATGAAGAGGAGAAGATTGACAGTGTTGTCTATAAAACTGTCTTTCTGCAACTTCCGGTTCCAGGGTGTGTAATGGCAGTGTAAAAGGGACAAGTGGGGGTAAAAAAAAGGGAGGGTAAACGGGGGCGTGAGCAGGCAGATTCGTGCGCGGTCATTAATATATCCTGCGATTTTTTAGCTATTCAAACATTGGGGGGGGGGGGAGGGGGTAGGGGGTGAAAATGGCGGCCGGATAATCGATAGCCATGATTTCATTAGGAATTCTCAAGAATGAAATTGAAGCGAGGTTTGTGCGAAACTGCGTTATAGGTGCTGCTTAGCGCCCTTGGGCAAAACGTTGCGAGGAATCTGCGATAAAATGAATCGCAGCCATGGCTTTCATGCAACTTCTATATCGCACATTCTGCGATCAATGGGTAAATTGTAGGAAGAATTTTACGAATGCTCAAAGATTACCTCAGCAAACACTAGCTGCTAGGAAAAGAGCGCTGGCTAATAATCTGCGAGGGGTGAATATCGGCTAACTTTAGCAAAATTTGTGTACTTCGTTACATTTGCAATAGAAATGGTTGTTTGGACAAACATGACGCCAATTGCTGCACCGTTAAAAAACATCTGCAATGGAAGTAAACTTGGATGAATTAACGTCCGCATGCAGTTGGGTAAAACATGTTGATTTTGCCCAAATTTCTTTCATCCAATAAACGTCATTTCAATAGATTCTAAATGTTAGCTTTTGGCTAACTAAAATTCTGGAAAAACGTCATTTGAGCAGATTGAAATACATGTGTTTGAGTGTTGGACAAACATAAATCATGGGCAATAAAATCTTGTTTTTTATTCAAACTGTAAATAAACGTAACGGAATTAACATTTGCAGGCGTGCAGTGTAATATTTTGGACTATACAAACATTGGGTGAATTTCGTGCTTTCATGAAAAGTCCATTGCAGCAGATCGAACTACTGGCTTTGCCAAAAAACCCATTTGTAGTAGTAATAGTAATTTTATATTACAGCTATTAATTACATTATTTTTACATCATTATCGTCAAAATAGCGTATACGTGAAAAAACAATGCAAAAATGTTAGATATTAAAATCGGACTAAACCTTGTAAATAAAATGTGCAGTTGTGTAAAACTTGATTTTGTCTAGCATTGTTCCATCTTCATTCAAGTGGTAGGTAATTGTACAATTGCAGTATGATTGAAATGACGATAATTGAATAGTCAATGAAATGAGATTTAAGATTCCCTTGGATGTAGACATTGCTTGAGAATGGGAATCTTAAGTCATTTTAAATATCTGTCTAGCATTATCTGAATTTAAAATGCAATCTTTTAATTCGTGTACTTCACATATAGTATTTCGATAAATTTTAAAGAACTTTTCGTTGTACAAGAATTGCAAGTTTGCAGTTATACTTGTGCATGTATGTTCCGGTATTTTTGTATTTATACTTCACTGATATACCAGTTTAATGCATGGAAAGAACAAATGACAGAAATTTTATTTTGACACATACTGCACTGTTCATAGAACTAAATTTTATGAGTAAACAATGGCATCATTAAGCACATACTGAATGCCAGATGCTGACATATATGTTTGCATCATTTGACCCTGATGTAGATGTTCTCTCCCTACATAATATATTATTGATATCTGCATATAAAAATAGTGAAATACTGTATTTTAAGTATATTTTTGAATGTGCATGACAATTATTTCACAAGATCATTCTAAAATAAACATATCAGGATTATAGTATTTTGTGTTCCAGAATCCACTGCGGAAATTTTACAAGTTAAAACGAAATAAAACATTGTTAACAAGTGCATGCATGCAAGAAGCTAAAATGCATCAAGATGGCTGTATCAGACAGCATCCACAAATTCTAAATAAATCTTTGATATGACCATGTGCACAAGGTCCTCTATACAAGAACTACGATGCATATCGTAAGCGACCAATGCATGAAGAGATGGTCGAGAAAATCTATACTTGAGAAATTTGCAGAAACCCACTGGCAATTCGCTGCACTGCACGCTTAAATGTCAAGGCTCACCCCATGGGTTTCCAAGGAACAAGAGCCCAGCGTCTTCTGCACATATTTGAAGAGAGGGTTGTCCAACTTGAAGGGGGTTATTAGATATTGCTTTTAATGAGGCTTTTAAGGGGTTTGCAGGGGTCATGCTTAATTCCGGCTTCAACGGCTTAAGCGGGCGTGCATTATTTCGAAATATCAATTTTAGCTTAAATTCTGCATTAAAACAATGGCCATTTTGTGCATCCACCCAGAAAACAAAAGAGGATAATTTAGAAGTCACAGCATGACCCGAGCCGCCGTAGCCTCGCAACCGGGGTCGCATCTTGGGCGTGGAAATATAGATTATTAATAAAGATTTTACAATGAGACTTAAGGCAAAGTCGCGTGTCACAGGTTTCGTTGATGCCCGGAGAAAATAAACTAGGGGACAAACGAAGAGTTTTGGAAAATCAGAAACCAATGGCGACACCAATTGATGTTCCCTCGTAACCTCATGAATAGGATGATTTGACGCCAGTTCTTGCAAAAAGTGAACACGTGATCCAAAACAATTTCCTGTTGCTGCATACATGGAGCGACATTTTCAAAATACAGTAAAACCTGTTAAGAGTGACCACCAAAAAAAATGCCATGTTGGTCACTGTACGTAGTTGGTCACTGAATTAAACGCCTGAATTAAACTAAAATAATGAACTTGTACCACTTTACTTGTACATGTTGACTGTAAAACATGTACATGTAGTAAGAAATCACAAAACCAAAACAGTACAAAATCAGCATGTCCAAGGGTTAAAACAAGATGTAACGTGACTCAACTGTTATCTGGTTACTTTTTAAGGTACATTGGCAATGTAACAATTGCAAAAAGTCAACACACACACTGGTAAATGTACACAGTAGACATGTGGTCACTGGTCATTATGCAGAGAATGTTTATGAAGGAAATGTACACTAGAAAAAAACAATACACTAAAAAGTGGTCAACATAAACAGGTGGTCACTTTTCCAGGTTTGTTGTTTGCATTTTTTTTCATGAAAAAAGACAATACATACTGGTCACTGTACACGATAGACAGGTGATCATGGCCACTATATAAGAATTTTCTATGAAGGAAATGTACACTAGAAAAAAACAATACAGTAAAAAGTTATCAACGTAAACAGGTGCTCACTTTTCCAGGTTTTACTGTAATTCTCCCAAGTTTGTTTCTTGCATTTTTTTTCCATGACACCAATACTGTATGTCAGCCAGAAACTGCTTGGACAAACCTCTGCTTTTCAATCAATCTTTGCAACATACAGAACAAAATATACAAGAGTTTAGACAAAATATTGTCCGTATAGTAGGCAGCATGCATTTGTATGTTGATCAATAGCTGCATGCGTGTGCACGCATTGAATTCGAGCATCAAAAAAACACCTTTTGTGATTGCTTATTAGCAGTTTCTCACCTTTAGTGAAAAAGAAACCAACTAGGGGGAGTAAACCAACTACATGGGCATTGAAATGAAACACAAACGAGCTGACCAAAATAGGTGTTTCCTATCGGACGTAGAAGTGGCACTGATTTTCTAACTGGCTACTTAATTTCGAGTCTAATACTAGTGTATGTGGCAAGGATCCTCTTTCAATGACTGACTGGCCATCAGAAAGATGCGTTTGCAGAAACCGTGGGAACTAGGAAGTGTGCACCCAACTGTCCCTCCCAAATCTAAAAGTCAACAAGGAGCATAAGACAAAGGACAATGGACAGCCTATGTGGACCTCATGCAGTTTAGTATTTTGCTACCCCTCTCTATATATACCTGCATTTTCAATGCATCAAACAATACTGTATTGAATGGAGCTGTCAAACAAGGAGCTAGGAATATGGATTACTTCCTGTCCCTTTAGCCTTTCACTTCTTTTAACCACCCTCGCCATTTTCATTACCGATTCAGTGGACGATCGACTTATCGGACACTTCCGATATAAGTCAACAAGGTATTGATAAGAAAGGAATATTTAAAAAAAACCTGTTCAAACAACCTTTGAACTATAATCATTTTATAAGCCAAAAATACACTTAATAGAAACTAGAGACAGTAAAACCTGTTAATAGTGATCACCAAAAAAAAATGCTATGTTGGTCACTGGGCACAGGTGGTCACTATACAAAGAATGCCTGAGTTAAATTAAAATAATGAACATGTGCAATGCACTTATACATGTTGACTGTAATACACGTAGTAAAAAACCACAAAACCAGAAAAGTACAAAATCATCATGTCCAAGGGTTAATGCAAGATGTAACGTGAGTCATCCGTTATCTGGTCACTTTTTAAGGTACATTAAGAATGTAAAAATATGTAGGGACCATTCAAAAAGGACGTCCTGAACATTTTCCCAAAATTATCTAGGCAGATCTAAGAAGATCCAGCAAGAAATTATTGCTGACTTGTCAAGATCTAGGCAGATCTTCCAAGGTGGTGCCACCTGAGAGAGTTTGGATGAACCCCCTTGTTACACACTCCTCTTGTGTTTTTGTTGCTCACTTGGCTCGTTACATATCCTACATAGCACTTTTTTGTTTTTCCATAGTGTTTAGACAACGAAACCATTAATGGCGAGAACCCTTAATTAAAATTGATTTGTTTTCTTGAAAGAAAAGACATCGACGTTTTAGTCCAAAAACTTCATTAAACACTCCTTTGTTAATGGGATTGTTTAACATGTGTTTCACTTTTTTCATATGCATAGATTGGTATATTGTGCATTGACAAATGCTCGAGATAAGAATTTAAGAAACCTTTTTTTGATGGACGCAGGATCAGATTAGCAGACGATATATGCATGCTGCTTTTCAATCAACGTCTTGGGATGAAATATGATGTAAGAGTTAGCAGATGTAATTGTGAACAGAATGACTCCAGATCTTGACATTAAAAAGTTCAATTCCATAAAACAATATATTTTGCGAATATAAATTTACCGGCATTACATGTACTTACTTTGGATCGTGCAATTTAAATTAAAGTGTATTAACTATTGAGTTCATATAGCGACTCTTCGCAATTCAGCTTAACCAGTTAGTCTGAAATAAGCATTTTATCCAGGAATTGTTAATTTCTACATAAATCATCTATGGGGGAGACCGGGGATAGTTGGGACACGGGGCAGAGTGGTACAACATTGATATAAAATCAGGTTTAAGCAGCAACCCAATGCTTGTGCTGTTAAAAGAAGCTGTCTGCAAAACTCTTTCATTAAACCCAAATGGCTGCAATCTGACACAAGCATAGAGGAGAATATTTGCATCCAAGTTTTTTGATCTTGAAAAGTAGGTAATTAACTCAGAATTGGAGTTGTATTCA
>JAQGBX010005421.1:0-13702 GCA_034698745.1 Megaphyllum sjaelandicum
CATTCCCAGATTATTTAAATTTAATCCAATTCGTTTCTTCTTTTGATAACTGCCTCTAACGCACCAATGCACGCATATTTCATAACGTGCAACTTTATGAAGCCCATAAAAAGCGTGTTTGCCGCTCTCTCAGTATACAGGCTCTCTAGGTCTACCGAATGCAAGACGAGGATGCTAACCTCTAATACACCTTGCTCGGCAATTTAAGCATGGCCGTGCTGAAAAGCGACTAAACTTTGTTCAACCAGTTCAGTCAGTATATCACACAGCAACCGTTGCACGTACACCGTAGGTAAATACCCATTAATGTGAACATTATGTTATTTAACCTTAAAATGAAAGCAATAGATGTCATCTTGAAAGTTCAAAACGCGAGTTGAATGAATGCCTCACACCTAAACAAATACTATACAGCTTTTGCTGAAACCCTAAAAATAAGTCGTTACTCAATTATTAATTCGATTTTTTTAATCATTCCCATTAATAAGTGTACGAATAAAAACACTTGCAGTTAGTGGTTTTATTAAAGTTTTTACCTCAATAATTAAAGTGAAACTAATAAAACGACACTTTTTGGAAGACTCACCTTTATTTTCCAAGAAAAAAACATGTTTTCAATGCCATTATTATTCCCATAAACAAGCACCATTTAATATCCGTGTGTGCAGTTTACCGGTATACTGTACATTAGGTGAAATATGCAACGTTGGTAGCAGATGATAAATTTTATTTCCCATTTCTCTGCATGAGCATCAAGAGGGAAAACGACGATAAACTCGTGATTTTCCTGAGTTTTTGACACTGGAGATCTGTTTTCAAATTTAAAAAAAAAATTCCAACGTCGGCCTCATCGTGGTTATTCATGCTTTTTCACAATTCCCCGGGCGATTTCTGGGCTTTTTTCCTATATTAAATCGGCCATGATCGTACTCCTCCCCAAGCCCGGGTAAATGGAAAGTGTTGGGGAAAGCAATTAATCGTGAACTACCCTATGAAACCTTCACCGGTAAACTTCATGGCCATATCACTCTCCAGAGTTTCACAATTGAAACACTAACTTTTGATTAATCTTTCCGTTATCAGGCAATGTAACAAAACATTGCGAAAATCCCACGAATGATAAATTTAGATGTCACAAATGAAGGGTTGTTTAATTGAGCAAATACTGTATGAAGTATTTTCCAGTTGCTTCATAAAGATGTACATCACAGCGAGGAGTTTACGGGCTTATTACGCCACATGTGGTAAAACTTGAACAACTGTTACCGAGTCCACCATCCACATTTCCCAAACGGCAACGGTATCAAGCAGAAAGAGCAATCCATGGCATTGAGGATATAAATTCGAAGTAGCTGTAATTCAAAAACGACGCCTCCAGTAAAATATAGATTTTGCAAATCATGTTGAGCTCAAACATCAAACACGGAATTCATTGTTTTGCATTCTTGTCTCTTGTGGTGTTCTTTCTATTTCAAGTTCCGTCACCACCTGACACCAATTTTAGCCCCATAGAAGCCTATGGTTGTGTACTAACAATACTGCTGTACATAATTCAACTCTTGCCATTGCTGATGGCACCAACAATCACTGAGACCGTTCTTGGGCTGCTTCTGTTCAACGCTTTCAAAAAAGTCAAACTAAGATGTCCTCCAAGTCAAATGCCTTTCACCTGTTTCCGAGTCATCACCAGAGGAGATTACCCCGAAATGGTCATGAAAAATGTCCAGCAAAACAAGTTCATTTGTGTTGAGGCAGGTCTTCGACATTTCGTGGTGGAAGTGGTTACCGAGAAGCCTATCGGAGTGCCAAGAACGGCTCACACCAGGGAAGTAGTAGTGCCTCCAACCTACATGCCAAAAAACGGCACTGTTTTCAAAGGGCGCGTCAGTCAGTATGTCTTGGAGGAAGGTAACTACACTTCGCAGGATGATGACTGGGTAGTCCATTTGGACGAAGAGACCCTTCTAACCAGAAGTGCCGTGCATGGCATAATGAATTTCATAAGTGACGGTAAACACCAGATCGGGCAAGGAGTCATCAATTTTGCCAACCAGGGTGTGGTAAACTTGCTAACCACGCTCATGGACTGCGTGAGAGTGGCCGATGACATGGGTAGGATAAGGTGGGAGCTGGTTGTGTATCGTCAACCAATGTCAGGATGGAAGGGATGCTTCGTCGTGGTGCAAGCAGGAATTGAAAGAAAGGTAAGCTGGAGTGAACAGGTGTAATTAATTTAATGAAAAACTGCACTTGCAAAATTCGACTATAAATAAAAAAAAGAAAACCGTTTCCTTAACTTCAGCTTTACCATCAAGAGACCATTTTATACAAGGGGTGTTCATTAAGTTTCCACACTCATTTCATTAAACATCTGAATGGATTTTAGTAAAAGTTGGTATATAAATGCTTGTAAACGCAATTTATTGTTCAAAAAAATTTCCTTTTCGTGATGCATTTTTCTCATCGTTCTGGCAGATAGTGTATGTTTTGCTCAAAAAACGCGGTAGGCTGCAGTACAAATGACAGCTTTCAAATCTGAATTTCTGACAGAAACTGGCCGTCCACTTCTCCGAGCATCTTTCACATTTGTCTGTCCATTGCTGAACGTAAATCCACTCATTGACCGAACTTTCGGACATTACTTAAAACTTAAACATTTCAGGCATTTTTGCTTCTGAAATGCCTTCAAAAGTTAAAAAACGAACAACAGACCGCTGCTGATCCACTTACGTTTTATGGTCTAACGTTGCTTTCGAATTTTAAGCAAATGAAAATTTTTAAATGCATCTTTTAATTTTGAAATTAGTCACGAATGATGGAGGATTTTTTTCTAACAAATGTCGTTAAAATTCAAACAGCCATTTTTTAATGATTGCGGAAACTTAATCAACACCCCTCGTTAATAAATACACTTGTATGATTGCAAGCATGTATACAAAATGGAACAGAAGAGAGGGCTATCCATTTCTTTTTCTTTCCTGTTATAGTTACGTAAATTTTGATTGTGCGTTTAAATAGGAAGTCGCATTTAGCATTTACTGATTGCCCCAGTTATTAAAAGCATTGAAACAAATTCAAATATTTGCCAATAATGACGATAACAGTTGAATTCATACAGACTCTCCACTTGTCCTAATTTGACATTTTTTTCCCGTGTTACGGTAAAAACGTTCGAGCACACGTTTCCGTGAAACAATTGTCATAGGTCAAATGTAACAACATCATTGGATAGAGCACACAATGACTTCCTATTTAATCTCACAAACAGAATTTACGTATCTATAGGAGAGAAGAAAATGGAATGGCTCTCTATTCTGTTTCACCCTGTATTCAGTATTTATGATATAAATCATTGAAATAATTAAGCTGGCCTGCAAACGGTCGCTTCACCGCAGTGCACCTTACAATTGAATGTTGGCCGCCCCAGCACTGCACTTAAAAAACTTATAAGCTGCATGTTAAAATGAGAAAATATACATATTACATGTAGTATCATTAAATCAGTTGAATTCATGCAGTCGGACCTTTCTCTTCCTTCTCCTAAATCGGCATTAGAGCGAAGATTTCTTTGGAATCAGGGTCGCATAGGTAAAGTTTAACAGAATCAGTGGATGTAGCATCCACGACTTCCGCTTTAACCCACAAACAGGCCTTCCAACAGTGAAGAAGAGATTTGGGTGGCCTAATCGTTTGGTCCCTCCTGTATATTAAGTGACCCAAACATTCCAAAAAGAATGGAAGTTTTCAAATATTGTTTCTACAACAGGAAAACTGAACGCAATTAACTTTACAAATGTATTCCAGATAAATTATGACAACGGCTTCGAGAATTCCCTCGCAGAAGAACACTGCTTCAGGTTCAAGGGTATCATGAAAGGCTACAGCTTCGGCTACATCGAGGGGGAAATGTGGGATAAGAGTCCATTCACCATTTGGGATCTAATCCAGCAGCGCAAGAGATGGTTACAGGCACGCATGTCAGTAGTGGAAAGTTCAAAGTTCCCCATCGGAACTAAATGGTTCACCGCGCTTCTTCTTTACGCCCTGTTATGCTTACCGTTGAACCTGTTGTCTATGCCTTTAAGATTCATGTTTCCGCTTCCGGGTTTATGGCTGGTGGATGCAGTCACCCGCTATAACCTCTCCGTTGCACTTTACATGTACATTTTTGGGGTGATCAAATCTTTTGATGTACGCAATGTTGGCTTGCCGAAGTTTTTGCTCTATCTGGTCAGTGTTGTTGTTGCCTTTCCAATAGACACAGCCTTGCAGATCCCGATCATTATTTTGGCAATATGCACTAAACGTGATTTCTATTACATAGTGGAAAAGGACGAGAAGAAAGTTACCAAAAATGGGAAAGAATAACGTTTAGGAGTTTAGGAGGAAACCAGTATAACCTAGAACTAATTTGATGCTGTTATTTTTCTGGAGTTCAAATATTTAATAATAATTGCTCAAATCATAAGTGCCTTTAACTTAAAAATGACAATGTGATAAATGTCCGGCTAAATTTGTTGACGTAGACTGGATAAAGGGGTAGGGTCCGTAGGTAGGGAGATTCGGAAATCCCAAAATTGATAAGGAATTACGATATTATAGAAAAAAATGACAGCAAACTTTCGCCATGGCTGGCACATGCTTTAATCGATGACGTCCTCAGCCAGCCATGGTGAAAGTTTGCTTGATAAATGCTTGTTGAGTAATTCACTTAACGACACGTATTACAGTTTAACGACGCACGTATAAATGTTTATGTACAACTACACTGCAAATGCATATATTGTTTCTGTCACATAGCTAATCACAATGACATTTGTAAATTCGGGTGTTTTATATTCGCAAAGAAAAAATCACTACGCTATTAAATCAATAATCTAAGAAAAAATGATGAAAACTATTGTTTAATATGCTGTACACCTTAAAATCGTAGTAAATTGAACGTGCATTTGATATGCCCGCGTATATTAAAGCGCTATACGCTCGTTCTTTTAATTACATCAACCATGGAAAATACATGTATGATTGATCAATGACGTAACTTGCACGCGAGTTTGATTGTGGATTTTTAACGTTGGCCTACTTCCGATATCATCACTAGAATTCTGATGCTGGCGCCATTTATTAAAATTATGATGATGACCAAATGCAGTAAAATTCTAATTATGAAGGCTTTCCAAAAATGTGGGACATTGTCGCCATTAAGTGAAATTCTGATGATTACCAAATTCTGTAAAACTGCTTTTAAAAAGACTAATTTCATGGGCATTATCAACGGATATGTGCCATGGCGTAAGTTGTGCTTGATTAATTCGTTTTAAATTATACACGTCACGTAGGCTACTACAGTTTATTGCACGTGTAATTACATATATTGCATATAAATACATAAGAAAAGCGACACTTCTGATGTAATATATATACACTTGTATTATTTCTGTAACATAATGAATGAGGATTCCGAAGGATTGAAAATTAGTTCAAATTCTGCCACCAGGTGGAAAGGTGACGCTTTCCAAAGCAGAGGCTGTGCTTCCCTCCCCCGTATGAGTGCTCTATGTCATACTGCTGTACATGTACATACCACGGTGATCATTAATTGGTCTTATTGTTTCATGAACAAATTAAGTTTTAAAATGTGTGGGTCTAACACAGTCACATGAAACTCATAATGTAATCCAAATTACATTCCTGTTGGCACAAGTCATGAGAACTCGATCTACAATATAATTTCAAAATAATATCGTTAAGATATACTGGTATCTGTTGACATATAGTCATTGTTATCATCGATATACCTATGACCACAATCAGATACTGTAGTTCCACGTGTTATCCTAAAACAAAAATGTTTTATTGCTGTGGATGATTTGACTTTAATACATTTGTTGAACATTTCCGCCGGAACTTCTTCGAATTCCAAGTCTCTTTTAGTGTGACTGCCTTGATGACTAGTAAGTATACATGTATACAATTTTCAATCCGTACACACTCTACAGTCCGACAAACTCAAATTTCCAGAGTGTATCTACATATCCTAAACTTCTGTTGTAGGTTCTACTTTGTGCTATATCTGAAACTTTGGGCATTACCGAAAATTAGTTTAAAATGTTGACACAAAGTCAAATGAAGTATGAAAGCCAGACTCAGGGCACATTGAACGACATGCTGGACAAAATGCAACAGATGGCCATAAAACAACTGCCCACCATTTACCACGTTTATATGCAACTAGTCAATGACATTGTCCAGAAAGCAAAGGTCATCCAGACCAACTGGCACTTGATATGCAAGCTAGGCTACGAGAGGTACTTCATGCTGGTCAACCGTCTGGGCACCATCATAGAGGGCGTGTGCTCTAACTTCCTGTTGCTCAGGATACAGGATTACTTGGCCAAGGAGCAGATTCCACTGGACGATTTGAGTAATTACTTGGAAGCCTGTCATGTGTCCAACAAGCACATGGTGGAGATGTTGTGCGAATATTTGATCGTCGCCGACCACATTTTTGGAAAGATAGTCGACCAATCACAGTCCGATAAGATGGAATTTCAGCGAAGCATTCTTATCGACAAGGTGCAGCTTGCTGCAGTGAAAAGCTTGAAGTGCAAGAGCAAAACAGACGATATCTTGCTGAAACAAGGTGAGAGATTTCTAATAACTAAAGGAATTGATAAATATATTTTCCTTGCAATTGCATACCATTAAACCACAAAGGCAATGATAAGAGCACCAGATTCATGGCAAGATATCAAGTTTCAGATAAGAGCATAAACACATGAAAATAAAACCTTGCCTCGATAAGCCAAGCCAAGATGTTTTTGAATACTTAATGTGATGGAAAACTTGAAGAGCTTATAAGCCATTAAAGCTCACATAGTTTTCAGAGTTGCAAAGTGACGAGGCAGGAGTTCATTGGGGTAGTATTCGAAAAACACCATACATGTCAATTGTCATGGTGACCGTGACACAACCATGAAACTTTATTATAAGGGATAGAATTTAAGGGTAGCTGTATCTAGCTAGAACCACATTGTGCACTTAAAATGTTAAGAGATTTATCTGTTACAAGTCATGGTAGTTACCAGAACCATCAAGTGTACAGGTAGCAGTAAGTTGAAGTGTAGAACGATAAACCACGTATAAGCACATGGTGTATTTTGATAACACAGATAAATAGTAGTCCTCGAAAGACCGCAATGTGTAAAGCCGTGGTATGAACATGACCTTGCAAATGAAATGCATTAATATACAGTAGATAGTGCTATTGCTTTACATTGACAGTTTAATTTAACAAATAAGCCAACCCCATCCCCTCTTTGCATTTCCAGATGTAATAATTTGTACAGAATTGAGATACATGTACATGTACTAGTGTGTCAATAAGAATGAGTTTGCAGACAGCTCACAATTACCTTGATACTTTGGTGCTAACTGCGGCGCTGACCAGCTGACGTTTTGACTCTTTATAACAGGTCGACACTCGCTGAGTCCCATTCTCGAAAATAATCGGCACCCACAAGCTCAGGTTCACTACAAAAAGTACCACGAATCGATGAAGGAATTCGGAAAACTTAAAGAAGCGTTGAAGGTCAGCACATTCTCTCTGGAAAAGTCCCTGCAACACATCTAACGGACCAGCACAAGCATTTCGAAATCCATCAGTATACTTCGGAAGTTTCGATCACAAACGCGAATCACGAGTCTACGAACGGTTCTAAGGTCCACAGATTTATCATCCTCAAAGTAAACTTTAAAAACTGTTGCAAAGAAGATGTAAAACTCGTTAAACCACCAGCATCGGAATCCACGTTGAACAAACTCATGAACGACCGCCATCTTTGTAGTCGCAAGTTTCATACGGTAGATTTGTGAAGCGAACCGTACACGTTCAGTACAGTAATACGGTCATGAGCTCCTGAATGATCGTGTAGAGTGACCAAATAAGGAATGATGGTCAGTAATGATAAAAATCCGGATTTTGGCATCATTACTGGGGGCGTGGTATACCACCATTACAGTAAGAACTTTTAAGGTTGCTCGCATAATCAAACCTGTCATTAGTATTGATCATGTAGGTTTCCCTCATTAGGCCCCACCGGGGGCTGCCACCTTGTCGCGGTGGTGGGGCTTGAGTTTCCTGACGACCCCGAGGGCATTCTGTCGGTAACTTGGCAGCTAGGTCTCGGGCGAGGGAAGAGACTAAGGCGGCCCGCTCCTCCCCCCCCCTCCTTCCTCCCTCCTTCTCCTGTTTGACTTCCCGACTGACCTTTCTGCTCTTGACTCCCCTCCTTGTCGCTTCCTGGGGGACATTGTGCCCCCGTCCGACCTTCCTAGACTTGTGTTTTGTGGTGGGGACCTGGGCGCCCCCACTGTATCTTGCCCCCAGGGGAAGGTCACCCCTGGTAAATATAAACCGGGCCGTGACAGTTACCGGTTCTAAGCCCTTCTCTTTCGAGCCATGTTTTAGGGCGCCAGGGGTCCGGCTGTCGGTGGGAGGGGTATTTACCCCTATTGGTCAGTGTGTGCCCGCCTCAAGGGCAGCAGCCCTGCCCCAATAGGCTACTGACCGGCTCGCACCTCGCTTTCCGACCTGAGCTAGTCTGGATAGGGTGGGGAGACCTGCCTGAACCGCGGGGTGTAAAACGACTGACTCGCTGACTTATCAATCCATACACCGGGTGGGGTCCCCGGTTATAAAAGACCCCGAACCGCATCTATGGATGCTTCCCTGCCCGGGACTTCTTCCCAGGCAGGTCCTGGGGGTGGGGGCGGCTCTCCAAGAGTGGCTGCCCAACCACCTGCCCCCATGTTCCTCGCCGTACGACGAGTGGATGGCGTCTCCTTCCAAAAGGTGTCCCCCATCCTTATTTACCGCTCCATTTCCAGCTTCCTTAATTCCGATGATCTGACTGTGAAAAAGCTACGGGATGGCAGCTTGCTGCTCATCCTCTCCCACCCTTCCCACTCTGCCAAACTGTTGACCATGACAACCATGGGCTCCCATGCCATAAGTGTCACCGCCCACCCCTCCCTTAACAGCTCCCGAGGGGTGATCAGCTGCCCTGACCTCCTCTACACCACCCCTGAGGAGCTTACTGAAGCCCTTCAGGCCCAACATGTCTCTTCAGTCCGCCGTATCCTGCGTAAGGTAGACGGGGTCCTCCAGGATACCCCGGCTGTTATCCTTTCGTTCTCCCTCCCGCAGCTCCCTGAGCATGTTAAGGTCGGGTTCATCCGGCTTCCTGTGAGGCCCTATGTCCCCAACCCCATGCGCTGCTACAAATGCCAACGTTTTGGCCATGGAACATTATCCTGCCACTCCCACGACCTCTGCGGCAAGTGTGGCCAGCCGGCACATGAGTCCGACTGTTCCTCTCCCCCTTTCTGCGTCAACTGCAAGGGGCCCCATGCTGCCTGGTCTCGGCAATGCCCAAAATATCTCGACGAAAAGCGTGTTCTCGAGCTGAAGGTCAGGGAGAATGTCTCCCTTGCTGAGGCTCGCCGACGCATCCGACTGGCCCAACCGCCTGACCCTGGTAGGTCCTTCGCCCAGGTGGTTGGTCACCCTGTGCCCCCACGCCCTGCTGTCCCACAACGAACCATCTCTGTCCAGACTGAACCGCTGCCCCAGCCTCCTCCTCCAGACTCCCTTCCTGTCTGTGCTCTGTGCTCCCGGCCGTGTGGAGCTGGTGGCACCACCGGCCTCCCCTTCTCACCTTTTTCATTCTCCTTGCCACACCATTCGCCCCGTCCACCTCCCCCTAGCCTGGTCGGCCCTTCCCGCCCCTCCCCCTCCCGCCAAACCCCCCGTTCACCCATCCCAAGCCCACCCCTCCCCTTACCTTCTCCCCAGCCCTCCCTTCCCCCCCAGCCTACCCCTATCCCCCTACCACCTCCTTTGCCCAACCTCCTCCCAACCAATCCTGCTGACTGGCAACTTGTCCGCCACAGGAAAACCAAATCAACTTCCCAGTCTCCTGTCAAATCCCAGGACAGCCTACCTGCCTCCCGGCCTTCCTCTCCTGCGTCCTCTTTTTCAGTGGACCCTATGGAGACGGAGGAGTGTGACTTGCGAGCCATTGCACTCGCCCTCCGCTCCTCGAAGAAGCCGGGCATAAAAGACAAGCTAAAAGAGAAAAAGGAGAAGAAGCCTGCTGCCAAGGAGAAGACGCCCAGTCAGCGGGACAGGTCCAAGGAACGGAAGAGGTCTGATTCCTCTACCGCCCACTAGCACGACCATGGCAATCCTCCAGTGGAACTGTCGTGGCCTACGTGGGAACACTCCTGAACTCCGGGACCTCCTCGCCTCGCACCAGCCTGCCTGTGTCGCCCTCCAAGAGACGTTTCTTGCAGGGGACACTCCATATAACCTTCGTGGCTACACCATGCACCGCCGTGACAGGCCTGGCCCCCGCCCCCATGGTGGGGTTGCCATCCTTGTCCGTAACACTTTCCCCTCCTCTCCTATCCCTCTCACAACCACCCTTGAAGCTGTAGCGGCTCGGGTCTCCCTCCCACTCCCTACCACCGTCTGCTCCATCTACCTCCCAGATTCTTCCCCTCTTTGCCTAGCTTCACTCGTTCAGCTAGCCTCCGAGCTTCCCAAGCCACTTCTTCTCCTCGGTGACTTCAATGCCGACAACCCCCTATGGGGTAGTGCACTCCGCGACCAACGGGGTGACTTAGTCGAGACCTTCCTCTCCCGCACTGACCTCTGCCTCCTTAACTCTGCCTCCCCTACCTACTTCAATGCTGCTGCTCGGTCATTCTCCTGTATTGACCTGTCTATTTGCTCCCCGTCCCTTTTCCCACTCCTGTCTTGGGCTCCTGATAAGGACCTCCATGGCAGCGACCACTTCCCCCTCCATCTCTCCTGGGTCCACCCTGCCTGCCCTCCCACCCGCAGCCCTCGATGGATCACCTCCAGGGCTGACTGGTCGGCCTTCGGGGCCCTCTGTCTTGAGCTGCTCTTGCCAGGAAACCCTCCCTCCGTTGAACAGGCTGTAGAGGACTTCACCTCCTCTATCCTTGAAGCTGCCCAATCCACCATCCCTAAAACCTCGCCTCACCTACCACCCTGCCCCAAGCCCTGGTGGAACCGGGACTGTCGGGACAGCCATGCGACCAAGAGAAAGGCATGGGCGGTCTTCAACCGCCTTCCTACTGCTGCCAACTTCCTTGCTTACAAGCGAGCCGGTGCCCTTGCCCGACGCACCCGCAGGATGTCGCAGCGTGACTCCTGGCGTGCTTTTCTGTCCTCCATCACCGCCGGCACCCCCTCCTCTGTGCTGTGGGATCGACTCCGCAGGATCAGAGGCTGCTCCCAATCTTCTGCTATACGCATCCTCCGCCACCGTGGTGGGGATGTCGACCAGATTGGTGAGATTTGCGATGCTCTTGGGGAGTCCTTCTCATGGTGCTCTAGCACGGCGCACTATTCGCCTACCTTTAAGGCGTTAAAAGCCACCGCTGAGCGCACTGGCCTTAACTTTTCCGAAACCTCTCCCGCTGCGTATAACACCTTTTTTACCCCAGAGGAACTGCGTGCAGCTTTGAACCACTGTGCAGGGTCTTCTGCCGGCCCTGACGACCTCCACTACGATATGCTCAAACATCTGCCACCCCAGTCCCTTACTACTCTCCTAGCCCTGTACAATAGAATTTGGGTGGAGCAAGTCTTTCCCCCCTCCTGGCGCCATGCCCTTGTGGTGGCGGTGCCTAAGCCTGGCAAGGACCACTCTGACCCTCTAGGCTACCGCCCTATCGCACTGACCAGCTGTCTGTGCAAGGTCATGGAGCGGATGGTTAATGAGCGTCTGATGTGGTTCTTGGAGGAAAACAGAACTATTTCCAACTTCCAGTTTGGTTTCCGGAGAGGCCGCACCTCTGTGGATCCCCTCCTTCGCCTCGAAACTCATGTGCGGGAAGCCTTCCTCAACAAGCAGCACCTTGTCTGCATCTTCTTCGACCTGGAAAAGGCATATGACACCACCTGGCGCTATGGCATCCTCCGAGATCTCCATTCTATGGGTCTCCGGGGCAACCTCCCGACCTTTATCCAGAACTTCATGTCTACCCGTACCTTTCAAGTCCGCCTTGGCTCAACCCTGTCTTCTGCCTATCCTCAAGAGAATGGGGTCCCACAGGGTTCTGTTCTAAGCTGCACACTGTTCCTCGTAAAAATTAACGGAATGCTTCATGGTCTGCCACCTGCAGTCAAAGGTGGGCTGTATGTGGATGACCTGCACATCTTCTGTCAATCTTGCCGATTGGCTTGTGTAGTGCGGCAGCTCCGACTGGCTGTAGGGCGGCTGACGCAATGGGCTGACTCTAATGGCTTCCGATTTTCCCCCACCAAGACTGTTGGTGTCCATTTCTGTCGCCTTCGTGGCCTCTTCCCTGCCCCTGAAATCCCCCTTAATGGCCAGCTAATCCCTATGGCAACCTCCGCCCGCTTCCTCGGCCTGACCCTTGACTCCAAGCTGTCCTTTAACACCCACCTCCGACAGCTCCGTGCGCGCTGCACGCGAGACCTCAACCTCCTTAGAGTGTTGTCTTCAACCTCTTGGGGGGCAGATCGGCCATCCTTGCTGAAAATATACCGGGCCACCATCCGGGCTAAACTCGACTATGGCTCAGTGGTCTACCACTCTGCCCCCAAAAGCTACCTCCGCACCCTTGATCCTCTCCATCATCAGGCCCTACGCACCTGCCTCGGGGCCTTTCGCACCTCCCCCACCCCAAGCCTCGGTGTTCTCGCACATGAGCCTCCCCTTGCCCTCCGCCGTGCCCACCTTACCCTTGCCTACTGCTCCCAGTTGGCTTCCCTTCCTGACCACCCTAACTACCGTCTTGCCTTCCTACCTGCCTTTGCTGCGCTCTTTGCTGCCCATCCTCACTGCATTGCCCCTCTTGGTATCCGCTTGCAGCTCCTCCTGCGCACACTGCCGCTTCCCCTTCACGCCACAGCCCGACGCCACCTCTGGCCGACCCCTCCCTGGGATCGGGTTAGGCCATCTCTCCTTTCTCTGGGCCCATTCCTTAAACCCATCCCTCACCCCTCGCAATGGCTGCAGCTCTTTTATGCCCACCGCCTCCAGTATCGCTTCTTCACCCCCATCTATACCGATGGGTCCAAAAGTGGAAACTCCGTGAGTGCTGGCGTTGTCAGTAGCGTTGCTGGCATTGCCCATCGACTGCCTGCTCCGCTATCCATCTACTCGGCTGAGCTGTACGCCATTGTGCAGGCCTTAACTATAGTCCGCGACCATGCCCTCCCTGCGGCCATCATTTACAGCGACTCCAGAAGCTCCCTAGATGCCCTTACCTCACCAACACCCCATCGCCACCCTATGCTCCACACTGCTGCCCAGCTTATCTCCCTGCTAACCATGCGTGGCTGTGCCCTCCACTTCTGCTGGGTCCCCAGTCACTGTGGCATCCCTGGCAACGAGGCAGCAGATGCTGCTGCCACGGCGGCACATTCCTCCCCCCCTGTTGCGGTGCCCATCCCAGCGGATGACCACATGGCACCTGTCAGGGCGCACCTTTGTGGTCGCTGGCAGGAGCTCTGGACTGCCCAGGCACCCAACAAGCTACTCTACCTACACCCATCGATCAGGCCACTACCACGCTCCCCCTCCCTCTCTCGTCGGGAGGACGTCATCCTCTCCCGCCTTCTTATCGGCCATACCCGCCT
>JAQGBX010005422.1:0-13700 GCA_034698745.1 Megaphyllum sjaelandicum
ACCGACTCTTTCGTCAGTGTAGTCCGTGTACACTCAGTGCACGTAATGAACCCAATTGAACACGAATCGTAGGGCGCACTGACTACACTGAAGTATGCGTGTTGCCCAACCGATTGAAACGAGTGCAGAAACTTACACTCAGTGTACACAAGTGCATATTTTTTGGCCTAATCAAATTCGCCATTAATATTTGTACCATAGATAGGTTGCGCGTGCAGGCGGGCAGGTACATTCGTTCCATATTTCATTTTGAATTATGGAAAGTACCGCCACAACACGCCCACGATGTATTCCGAGCCACATTAGCCACGCCCACGAGCTGCGTGACGTCATGTGCAAGTTATCTATTGCACTGAGGTTGGAACATGAGAAAGTTCCTGAAAGTTTTCTGGGTAGTCAAATCAGAAAGCTACGTGAACTATGTATGTTTGGAATGTGAGATATCTCAATAAGCAATAATGGTAAGGAGCATAGAGATTTTCATACGCAGTCATCCATGCATGCATTTTATCATCATAATTCCGAATTTTAATACAGCCTTTATGTTTCCATGATGACGAACTTTATGGACGAACCATCTTTTCTGCCTTAAATGTAAATATTTTTGCTATAAGATAAAGACGATTTGCATCAATCTAGTCAATGTATATGAACAGGTTGAGTATATCTAATCCGAAATGCTTGGAAGATGTTTTTCGGCTATGGGAATGTTTGCATATACATGTACATAATGATATATCTAGAGATTGGGACCCAGCTCTAAAAAACTAAATTCGTTAACTTTCAAATACACTTTATATACACACAGCCTAATGGTAATTTTACACAATATTTGTGATAATTTTGTACACGATACAAAGTTTGTGTACAATGAATCGTCATTAAGAAAAAGTGTCACTCAGCAACCTATGTGGGCAATCTGCGGTTATTTGGGTTTTGACAGCCTGGTGTGAGATTTCAGGTTGGGAATTTTCCACTTGCGACGTTATGTTGGCACTCAACAAGTTTAAGATTTTGAAATATTTCGGATAAGGGATATTCAAACTGTAATATATTTAAGGCTAGATCCACATTATGAACTTTCACTCAGATGAATTTCTTGATAGGCTTAAACGTTTTTAAATCTCTAGTTTAATAAAAACGACAATTTGCAAACATTTTTGAATAATGCTTGAAAATTTCAAATTTATGTAAAATGTAAACTTGTAAAAATTTATCACGCAAACAGTGTTTTTTATTTGAATAAGTATTTTTGTTTGTTTTGGAACGTATTAAGAACGGCTGTAAAATAATATACATCACAGCGAAGATGTTTGTTTCGCAAATCCTATATCAAACTCGAACATTTAATGGAATTTCATCTGCGTTTGTTATTTTAATAACCAGTGGTAAAACTGAAAACATTGCCGTCGGCGATAAAATCTCTTTTGGGAGAGGATGGGGGAGGGATAAATGTGAGACGAACGTATTCTGGATACAAGAAAATGGTTGGTGTAAACTAGCCCTTAACATTTACGACGGTATTAAAAAGGTAGTTAAACCTAACCAAATTGATTTGCACTGGAACTAGGTCGAGGTTAAATTTGTTAAAACGGCTCCATTATCATTAACGATTCCAAGAAAACCTAACCTGTGCAACGGTAACTTACTCTAAACTTTTTTCTGCGTACATGTAATTTAAGGCTGAATTAGTGCTAAAATACCATGCATGAGCATAAACACATTCTTTGAAATAGTTTATGACAAATATGAACAAAAATTGTTTTTTTTGACGAAATACTTGTTTAAAGCTTGTTTGTTTCAGTTAGGAATTAAAGATCAGAAAGTTTTGAAAATCCAAGATGGCCTCATTAAAGATTTCACGGCCGGTGAAAAATTGGCTGCATTTACCAATTCATATGCTCTATCTTTTAACATCAGTTCAGACCACCGATTCAATATGTTACTGAATAGACTAGTTCTTTTAAGTTTGGTCCAACGTACCATGAATAAGATTCACAAATCTCCATTTTTCCTTCTCAATGCAATGAATATCCCAATTGGAAGTCATTTTCTTAATTCTGTCAATTGAGTATATTGAGTGTATACTCATGTCCAAAAGCTAGGCATAATTATATAATAGCCCCAAGTATATAGATGTAAGTAAATTATAGTTTAGGTAGATTAGTTGGCGACGCGATGCCCTGAAGTAACTAAAGCTGACCATACACGGGGAAGTCAAGCGAATATTTCTGAGCATTTTACTAACCATGGCTTTTAAAAAGGAAAATTTCAAACTAAAATTAATTAGACTTCATTATGTTTTTATAATTGACAAATTAAAACATTTCATTTCTCATAATTTACATTCAAAAAACCAGAACTTTTTGAACATGCCGTATTTCCAGATTTACAGTAACTTTCCTCGTGTGTGGCCGGCTTAATGAAACTAAAGAACGACCGAATGCCACAAAAAGAAGTTAAAGCGTTACCAAGATGTTTCACGTCACGACCTTGGCTCCATCTGCCAACAATGAATAGTGTTCAAACGGCGCTCCCGTTACTGGAAATCGCTCCTATAAGAGTAAACGAGAATTGCAACACGCATATACTGTAGTTCACCTTGCCTTATTTATTGTGGCAATCCATTGGAAAAATAGCTGCACTTGGGAGATAATACGTGCTCCTAATGAACGCCGTGTTCTTCTTGTTCGAGTTAACTTTAATTGGGCCATAATCCGGAGATGATGCGAACGAAATGTTAGGCTTACGGATGTCAGTGGGATGGAAACATGAAAAGTGGAAAGGGGAGACCGGAAGAGCCATCGAGAATAAGGGGGAACTGCGAATTTATAACTCCCATCAACGAGTACCAATTGCGAAAAAGCACAAGCCAACTTTACGTGTAAAAATGGGGATGCAATTTTATAAAACCGTATCTTCTTAATTCGATCACGTTGGTTTCAGCGATTTTGACCGAAATAAACGATGAACGTCACCAAAATAATTTGCTCTATGTTATAAAAGTACACATACTGTACATGTATTTAATTCTATACATACTGTATATATTTACTTATCCTTAAAAATTTTATTTATTTTATAAATATATTTTTTTTTTTTTAAAAAAAATATTTTTGGCATTGATGCATTAGATGCACGCCCGCGCGTTGTCCAAACATGTCCGTGCATGTATGAAAGCTGCTCAAACTTGCTTCGCGCGTTTGCATTATGTAGACACTTGAAAAATATGATCGAATTATGCCATGAGAGGACCGGATTAAGGGACTATTTTCATAAAGGCAGCATAGGAAAAAAAATCCGTTCTGGATGTTTTGATCGAAGAAAATGGTTGACCGAATTAAGCGTGATTGAATTAACAGGCTTTCACTGTAATAACGATTTCTTTACGTGGATTTTCACTATAACGCTCTTGCATCCTGGAGCGTTATTTTTACCATCAAATGCAAACCAATTCAATTCAATTCTTAACCCTGCAGTCAGTACATAGTACCATTTGGCAGGGGGAATCCTTATGCAAATGATGATGGATCCCAACAATACAATTAAATTATATTTCCCGTAATTGAAACCTTAACGAGGAGAATGGGATATGTATAGGAAAGGAAGGCGGTCATCGCCGATTTAATATAAGAACTATCCACAAACACATACACAGGGTGTCCCATAAGGCATTTTACATAATAGATTTAAACCGCAAGTCAAAGTCCAGTCGAATGACCTGCTAGGTCTCCAGACCTAGCATTACTCGACTTTTTTTTTGGGGAGGGGGGGGGTCTTGTGAATTCAGTAGTTTATCGGAATCGACCTAGAACATTCGTTGCGCAAGACAGGATATGAAGAGGAAGTCATCTCTGCATGTAGCCGCATCAGTTCGGCCGCATTAAGCAATTGTCCGACTTCCAACGTTGAATTTTTACTCAAGTAAAACTTAACATCTTTCGAAAGAGAGCACGACACGTGTACAGGCAAACTCGGATTAACGCTCATGATGCTTTCAAGAAAACTCGTAACTTACTGACTATGGTTTGTTCCATGGGAATCAAAGCAAACATAACTGGGCCCTATTCCTGGTGTAATTATTCCAAAGACCGTTTAGATATTAAATACGCCGTTTATCTAAACGAGAAATAAAATGCTTAGAAATATGCGTTTGACTTTTCGGACACGCCTAAAATTGCCAAGTTTCCAGATATAAATTTCCTCGTGTATGACCGACTTTAAACTTTCTTGCACCGGAGTTTGCCTGAACTCAAATTTACCGCCCATTTCAACTCATTTAGGTTAATTTTTGTAGAGTGTTCACGTGGCCCATTTCATATCCAACGGTTATCCAACAGCTGATGATTAAATTGCGCAATTTGATTACACTAAGTGTTCAGTCGTCCCTCCAACAGTACCTCCTTAATTAGCGGCGATCAATGAAGAAAAACCGCAATGGCAGCTTCGCGCTCTGCTTAACTGCGAGCGTTAAGTGCGCCTTGCAGGGGCAAAACATGGCATTAAACGCCCTTTAATTACGCATCGATCCTCCTCACCGTACAAAGCT
The DNA here is from genome assembly GCA_034698745.1 of Megaphyllum sjaelandicum. Taxonomy (NCBI): domain Eukaryota; kingdom Metazoa; phylum Arthropoda; class Diplopoda; order Julida; family Julidae; genus Megaphyllum; species Megaphyllum sjaelandicum. The sequence continues at coordinate 4,550 of JAQGBX010005422.1, forward strand.
ATAAAAAACTTGCTGTAATTCACCCACCCCGCTCATCAAAGGCACGAGGAAGGTCATGATGCCTATAGCACCCACAATTTAAAAAAAAAAAACTTGGAAAGATGCTTCTGTTACTATGAATGAATAATCGAAAAAATTCGTTCCCATCGCAGCAGTTTTGATTTTGGAGAAAAAAATCCAATTTCCGTTTACTTTTTGAAATGCAAATACTGTACGTGGTGCGAGTGTAAAATAACTCAATACGAAACGTTAAATGGCACTACGCTTTGAATGATTTCAAAATTTAGATTAACATATCGACAATTTTAAACGTTTTTTAAATCAACAGCTCATCAATCGATCTTACAGTTGCCTCAAATGTAGAAAGCCCGATAAATAAATCCGAAAAGGTTCATTTGTGATGTTTTGTGCAAGTTTTTTTTTTGCAGTGTTGAATTTTTTTCCAGAATGGACTTTATCATGGTTTGTCATATTTGTTTTGATTGTTTCAGATCAGTCACCCTTAAATTTACTCGGTGATTTTATGTTGCTTCAAATGCTTTATTTAGCTCTATGTTGATCTCCTCTTTCTGTGTCATCTGTTTTGTATTGTCATTTTGTTTTTCTATCCATCCATTTTCAATTATTTTCGTTTCACGTGAAATAATACATATATTTTTTTGTTATTTGGTTTCTCCTTTTGTTTCATGCTGGTTGTTTCTATTTTTGTCCTTTTCTGCAGCTTCTTTTTTTTTCCACATTTGCATCGCGGGTTCTTACTTATTGTTTAGCTACGTTGGTTTTGTTTTATAAATTTATTAATATTCTGGCTTATTTCAGTATGTGCATTATTCGTTTCTCGTTTACCTTTGGTGAAATCTTGGCCTCCTTTTCAGGACAGATGCAATTTTCATTTATTGTGTTTTCCTTCCTAGCAGTCTTCATGCATTTCTTGCCTTTCTTTTATATAACCTTCGTGTCTTTGTTTTTCTTTCATGTCATCCATGTTTCCCATTTTAGTTTTATGCAATCGTCGTTTCATGTTATCATTTTTACGTAACAACTGTTGACGTTTTTGATTCGCTTTTAATCCTGATATTTTATTTTTATTTCATAAAAATGTCTCTAGTGGTTTCCCTACTAAAGTATGCAATCTTCGAATACCGTTGTACGTGTATATTATTCATCTTTGTTTTCGTATATACTCCATATATACCACAATTCCTATAAATTTGTTTTCATTCGATATTTCAACATTGCATCCATCCTAGGCTTTTATGTACACCACGATGAACTAATTTTAGTACGACAGATTAATGCATATGGTACCTACACGCATACAGTATGTCACAAAAACACTACAAAGACACATGTTTGGCGGTTTACACCAAAAAGGAAGACGAGTTCTTACCTGAATGAATGCTCGTGAAGTGCTCGGTGCAACTTGGATAATGTAATCCACGAAATTAAAGTTCACTTAATTCGTAAAAAAGATCTTGACAAAGGAAGATGGCGTCGGAAAAATCTGCATAATTATCGACTCTTCGCTGCGATGCAGAAGCACAGATGGCGCACAAAGAGCGCATTCCAAGCACTTTGTAAAAACCTTCAGAAATCACTCAAATAAGTTTTCGTAAACATCGAAAACTGCTTGGAAGAAACTTTGTTGTTCTGAAATAAACAAGAAACTGCTTTTAATATTTTGTCATATACATTTAGCATTTTAATTGCTGAACTGAATTCTACATTTCATTGTAAATTTGCTTACAATCAATCTTTCAAACTGAATTCCCCAGAATACTTCCTCATTTCTCACAGAAATCATCCAAACATCTTCCAAAATGTCAACTATCATAGACAATGCTATAAGGTAACCGAGTCACTTGACAGTCATACCCTAGATGCCAGCGCCATCTATGTTTGCTTCACAGAATCTCACAAGAATAAAATTAACATCGTATTTCTTGCTAAGCATTAATGCAAATTTGGTCGAGCGTGGGTAAGCTTTGGGTAAACAAAGTGTTTCCCTTCTGCGCACTCATGGTCGAACTATATTCATTCTGGATTTTCTTCTTACTTTTAGGCAGTTGAGCGCAAAACTAGCATAGCTACGACAGCGTAAACTGACCATGCAGCAGCGGGAGACGCTAGGCCAGGGTCACATGGGTCACACAACATGGTAAACACCATTTAGATTCCCCTCTTATTCAAGTTTTAAGCTCTTGGTCGCCATCAGTTGCGCATGCTTGGTTGGGAATGGCGTGAATTAAGCACAACATAGCACACGAAGGTCTTTTGCGTCAGGGTCAACAACCATTCTGTTGAAATTCAATAATCCAGGGGTCGGATGCTTGAATAGATGGCGTGCACGCATCTTGTTTGGGTTGGAATAAATAATAACACTATTAGCAATAATAAAATATTACCTCAAGGATGCTTGAAAACAAATTTTTTATAAGTTGAAGCAAAAATGTATCCAATTTATAGGATTTACAAGTGGTTACATTTTTACCCTTAAAAAAAAGTAACGCTACCCCTTAACGATAGCAATCCATGCGTACAGATACGTATGCATGGATTTTGTAATTTGCCATTCTACACGGGGCTACTTTAAAGTATGAGGGGGGAGGAAGGAGGGTTTATGTAAATCACAGATACGATTTAATATTAACCTATCAATCTTAACGATATTGATTAAAATATAGTTAAAATATGCACCCAGTAAAACGCGATTTCGTGATAGAAATAAAGTAAAGATAATATTAAATACATTTACAGAAATACATTAATTCGACAATATACTACAATTTATTTTTTTACAAAGCAAAAACAAAACCACATAATTGGGCCATTAAACTTAACATTTTATATTTTTATTTTTGTAAATATCCGCAAGATTTTGTATGACCTTAAGAGAGGGATAAACTCAAATGCTGTAACGTTAGTAATTAAAATGCAACTCTAGTGAACACGTTTTTCCTAATGCAGTAATATTTCAAACCCCTATTCACCCAAAATTAAAATATTTTTGCATTTATAAATTGCAAATGTCACATCCAATGATTCAAATGTTACCTCCATTCATTTCATTTCCACATTTGATGATTTCTAAAAAAATATGTGGAATTAAATTTTTAATACATGTATTTTACCGCACCTGTTTTGACTAATCAATTACATCTTGCGGATCTAATTCGATAACTCAGCCACGTTCCCGTCGAAATATTTCACTGATAAAATCAGAAGCACTTGGCAAAATTCGATGATTCTTGCAATGAAAACCCACGTGACCGAGTCATCACGAATAGATCCGCATCTGTTCCAACGAACACTCTACTGATGAACTGAGTATCCAATATTGTTGAGTATCACTTATCCAAAATGCTTTGGACCAGACGTAGTTTTGCACATTCACAATGAGATAGCTTCGGGATGTGGCCCAAATAAAAAAAACATTCCTCTATGTTAGCCAATTTTATACAGCATTTGAATAGTTTTGTGCGTTTAACAAACTTGCGAAGCATTGAGTGCATGAGGTCCAGGTGTGAAATGTTTCACGTATGGTGTCAATCGGCGCTCAGAAAATTTTTGAAACATTTAGAATTTTTTGAGCATTACCGTTTGAGCATCCCTCAACCGAAATTAAAGCTACATGTATTCCAAAATCCGAGACCTTTGAGCGCTGATATGACGTCGTGAGGTGTTGACGTTTAAAGACTCCATTAAAGTCAATGGTCCTTATGCAAATTTCATCAGCATGCATACATCACGTGACATTTCATTTGTTCCATTGGCGACAATTACCCAGAGACAGTGCCGAGGCACGTTCTTTTAGTTGTTGATTCGATAAAAAAATATCACGTAATTTAGCACCACATGTAATTCTGTATAAGGTCCATTGTCAAAATGGACAGAAACCTCAAAGGTTTCAAGACAATTATGGCGACCATGCCCCCTTTTACCTGGCGATGAAATCGCAGCGCCTCATGATGTCAGTGATTTATAAATCCTATCGATAATCGTTTGTATCGATCGCATATCGTATCATTTCGTACTGCGCCGCCCATGTCATTCTTTGTCTATCACTATCGATAGACTGATTTCCGTAACACATCTGGTCCCAAGCACTCCAGATACGGGACACTCCACTCGCATTTAAAATAATGTACTTAAAAAGTAATCGCTGGTCAGCTTGACCAAACTTCCACCGTTCATAACTAATCGCATCTATATTTGTTTCTTTCTTCCTTCCCCAACCATTGCTCCCTCCCTGATCACTGTCCATTTCCTGTCCATTGACGTTCGTCACAGATGCAAGGCAACACGGACGCAGGTGCCGTGAACGAGTCCGTCCAAGAGGACGACCTGACCGACATCCAGATCCGCTGCAGCATGTCCAATCGCACGCCGGACCGTCTGTCCCGCTCCAGCCTGAACCAGTGCTCGAACCCGCTGCTGGCCATCACCCAGGGCGAGCAGGGGGTGGCGACGGTGTCCAGCCTCAAGTCCAACTCGACGACGACGATCACGACGGCGGTGATCAACCTGCCCACCCCCAGCCCCTGCTCCGACCCGGGCCTGCCGCTCTCCTCCCCCTCACCCGTCATCTCGCCCTCCTCCTCCTCGTCGCAGGCCACCAGCCCGTCGGGTACCCGATCCGGCTGTCCGACCTCAGCCAGCGTGGTGCGCATCTCCAGCCTATAACGCTTCCCCTCGGCGGTGGACCTTTAACCCCTGCCAGCGAGACCTTCGCTCGTTTGCCCCCCAGGCCGGCATCCGGTGGCGGGGGGCGCGTAGCGCCGAAGAGGGCGCTGCGTTCGCGCTTTCTATTCTCTACTCTAATCGATAATTCCCGTTTTCTTTCTCGACTACACTTCGTTCGTTCCGTCACCCAGCGACTATCGCTCGAGCTTTAGGGGTCAGGCGGCAAGGTCGACTTTCCGGTCAAGGTTTCCAGGGGATCTCCCTCCTTCCGGTCGGCGCTACAGCATTAGGCTGAACTAGTCGTGGCGATATCGTGAACATGTCGCACTCCCACTTCAGAAGGGACACAACTAAAAAAGATTTCAGTTTCTGGCTTAACGATGTATTAAGTTGAGCAAAATCAAATCTATATTCAGTAAAAAACGACACATCTTAGGGTACGTGCACGGTGAAGCTTATTCCTGTCGCTTGCGAACCGGTTTCGAACCCTTGTCGCGTAGTGGTATTGCAGACTCTTACCACTAAGCGACACTGGTTTTCAAGCGACTGGAACAAGCTTCACCGTGATCGTGCCCTCGTAGCTTACCATAGTTTAGGATGAATGATAGTGAACAATTTCATTCCACCATATTTTTTTTAATTCATTGAACCACAGACCATTCGACTTTTAAAATCTTCTCGAAACATATGATTTTGAGTTATGCCACTTCTGACTCTGAAGTGGAGGCGCGATATGGATTTGAAAAATAACTTTTCTATATTGAGATATTCCAAAACCCAGCATCCTAAATGCTCAAAATTATCATCCATATGTCGTTATAAAAATAAGTTGAACAGCCAACTTGATGTCGGTGCAGCAACAGACAACGAAAATTGACTCGAAATTTGACTTGAACAAGGGTATAATTTTATTCATTTCCACAACATTTTAAAATTCATCCAGAATGCTTTAACGCAGACCGGATTCGTGAGGGTGCCCCAACATCGGACACGATTCACGTCAAAGCGAGCAATGCTGGAAAACTCTCCGCCAAGAATCGGCGGGATTTCTGTTTTGCCGAACGCCGGAGATCGAGAATCTCGCCAAAACTAAGTCGAACGGAAACAAACAACTAGGTCCATCGAGATTGCTTTGCCGAACGATCATGGCCTGGCAATCAGCGTGCATTGCCGAACGCGGCGTGACAGTGCGAGTGGTGAGGAAAAAAAAAAACAGAAAAAAATGTTCCCAACCGCAAGTTCCTGGGTCGCCATTTTGAAGCCAAGAGGGAAGCCAGCACAATTGTGATCGTCGTTCGTCAGCGGTTCATTGTTCAACCGCTGCCAAATAATAAACAGTATTTTAAGCAATATGTTTGCTGGGAAAAGTGGGTTTTCGCTACGCTTACAAACGAGTATCCGGTGATGCCGGATGAAAACGGTATACGGCCCGGTTAATCGAGCCCAGCTTGCATGGATGGCCGGTTCCACCAAGCCCCATTCCAGCCAATCCGCGATGAACGGCAACGCCATCTGGCGGATTAGTTGAAGGGGGGTATGGCGCGAGCGGGCAATTGCCCGTTACTTTTAACCCTCCCTTCATTTTCAGTTCACTTCGTTGATCGTTCAATTACCCATCGTTAATATCTCTTACCAGCGCATTTCTCCACTGTCTCTAAACCTCTTTCCTACGTCTATTAATCTTTTTTCCGGTGACTTATCACGTGATATCAAACTTAATCGAGATTACTGAGCGGGTTCATCGGTCGACTAGCCTTTGAAAAGAATTGAAACCCGGTTAACGCGGCGTTATAACCGTGCCAGAACGATGCCACCCTGTGCATTTTTTGGTCCCCATCGACGTCATTGCACGCAATGAAAGTGAACCCATCAGCCATCTTGGGGCGCTTAAAGTCACGGGAACAAAACTCCGGTTAGCGAGATCCACGAACGAAGCCGGTTTTAACGGGCTGTGATAATGGACGGATGAGCAAACCTGTCTCAGTCGTGGATGGCGCTAGTTACTGCTTGGTTAAATCGTTAGAAAGCTGAGAAGAATGTATTCACGGTCAACGTCAACGTGGTGGAAGAAAAGTCCCAACATGGCGTCCTTGCGTGCAGACAACCTTATGATACGAACTGTGAAAAGGCTGCGATAGATCACCGCAATGGCAGCGCTGCGTATGTCATGTGACCGTTTATGACAAATATAGGTCACACAGAAAACATCCTGTAGCATTACGGTGTACCATTACGGTGATGTGCGGCGATGCTTTTAGGCTCACAGAAATGCCGCTGCATGTAGCAACTGTGAATCTACTCAATTTTATTTAACAACTGGAAGTCGCCATGTTGGGAGTCATTTTCTAGCAGTTGAACGCATTTTGCAACGTCGAAGCGAATGGGCTGATTTTATCCAAATCCACCCTGATATCACAACGCTCGATTTTATCTACTTTGGATAGAAATTCTGAACAAAAACAAGAGAGCCCCAAGATGGCAGACACTAGAACGATTGCACAGATCGTAACCACGCATGTTTCAGGGATAAATTTCATGCCTTGTACCAATGCCAGCTGGAGGGAATAGTGCCTAACCCCAGTCATAGCCAAATTTCGTTTTCATATTCAAAGTGTAATTACGCCACACTTGGAAAATGACGCGGGCATATCCTGGTGTTTCAACATGGCGTACAATTACCATTCAAATTTAACAAAACTGGCCAGCCATTCTAATAAATATTTGCATTTCATTTTCAAAAACTAACGCGTTACTCTCGGGCGGCCACTATCCGAAACGTGAGCGCGAGTGCATTTTTCCTCAAATTGACGAAAGCGCTCCAAGATGGCCGCCTTCACCTGCCTAGAAAGATCAAGGGTCAGAGGGCATTATTCGCTTACGCTGGACAACTCCGGTACCAACAGTTGGTATTTTCCGCACTTTTCAAAGCCCGAATATCAATCGCTACCCGCTACTCTGTAGGTACTTAGTGGATTACTAAATTCCAGATGATGACGTCAGCGCGATGGCTGACACGCTCGTATATCCATATATTACATAGTGGCGACCTTTTGCGTCGCTGATATTTTAGACTACCGTGTCCTAGGCGTAGATAAGATTATGTATCCCAAATAAATATATGGCGAAAGCTATCGTACTAGCGTGCCGAACTATATTCAGTTTCAAACAAAATATCGCAATGCAGGCCTTCCCATCATCCCATCGCCCCCGACACGGCGGCCATGTTGGTTCTAGTTTTGCACACAGGGTAAACCCTTGCTTATTTTCTCGCCTTTTAACGACAGCTCGTAAACATGTTGATTTTTTTTTAAAAACGAAAGTCGTTGGCTTAGGGGATTTTATAGAGGGCATAAAACCGAGTTTTCATTTTAAGGCCTCACAACGGTGGGCGTGATCGTAAACTCTGTTGACTTTCAGAGATTATACCCTCGGTGTTGCCACACTACGGTAGATATGTCTGAAAAATGCACCAGATTGCGTGACAGTACATCAGAACAGTTGTGTAGGACGGCCATAAAGCCATTAAAGTTTCGTAATTACAATGCTAAAACTGCATGGGATGGGAGCATCGAAACCATTCTAGTTTTTACAAATAAAAATTAGACCTAGTCTGTTTTACCTCAAGAACAATAACTCGATCAGCATGGATTTCCGAGGATTTACGAAATAAAGCTGCGCTTGTTAACAACGCAACAAGAAAACAATTCGAAAATGAACGGTGTAAGAAAGCTACCCTGTATGTTTTTCATAGTTTTAAAAAGGTCAAACGGGAAATTGAATATTTCAATGAAGATTTTCGTGATTATACAGTATATAAAATATTTAAAACATATATCTCCAGTTTTGAATTTTCAGTTTTAAAAGCCATAGTTAGTAAAGTGCCAGAAATTTGGCCAAATTGCCTCGTGTCTGACGGCCTTGATCGGAAATGGTGAGTTCAAATATTTGCATTTTCCAAATCATAATTTGCCGTAAATTCATTTTCAAACTAGACAAAATGACAGCAGAACTAAATTCGTAGGAATTCATAGGATCAGAAATAATTTCATCTAAGATACGAATCCATGTACATGTAAATCACCATCTTCTTGAGAAATAAAAGTTAACAAGCCTACTAGCCGTTAAAGATGCACAACATTAGTTTTTGTAATTGCGTTCTGTAATGCAAATATTTCAACGTTTCATTGGAATTAAGGGTGCTCAAACAGAAGCTTAGCGAAACGCGCTTCAAAAGTCGTGAAGTCACGTGTTTAAAAATAATGCACCAAATGGTTTAAAAACAGCGGTAAACTTGCGCGACACTTTTAAACCAATGGACCTTTTTTGCTAATCAGATCCTCTTGCAGATTTCATAGAAACTAGCAAGAGACCTTTAACGCTGCTCTGGCCCCCAGCCCTGCATAGAACGGCGCTTTCAGCGCATAGATAAGTTGCACATGACGTAGCCAGCATGCGCCGTCTGCTCGTG
>JAQGBX010005423.1:0-13699 GCA_034698745.1 Megaphyllum sjaelandicum
CATGCGCAGATCGAACAATTTCGAATCGTTCACGTATCGGGTAAGCGAATCGTTTGGCTGCTAAAACTCCCTAATGTGTGGGATATTTATCCCAGTAGCGACTCCTAGTGAGTACCCGGCTTAAAGGGAATGCTACACAGCACGTCATAGTCATAGACAGTATTAGGAAGTAAAGAATATGACGCAATTTTGTAGAAAAGTAAATTGATGGATGTACAAATTTACATTGGTTACACAGAGCACTAAGTCTTTGACATGAACCATATGATGAGGCCTTGTTAAATGGTGATGACAGTAGCTTGCGAGTGACTGTTTTCACTCCAAGGCTACAATAAAAGTTGCCGTAAAACACCTCAATTATAAAAGTTTGTTTTTATTAAAAAAAATCGCAACATAAGTTCGTTAGGTGTCACTGCAGCGATACACGTGCAACTCTTCTACACCCATTTGCAAGATTGGTTGAAATGCAATTTTGTGTCAAGCATTCCATCCACTGAAACAATTTACAGCTCACTTGACGTGGTTGTTGGGGACGTGTTTTTTTTAATAACACAAACTTTTATGGTCTCGGTATTTCATTGCATTTTATTGTTAGTTCAATTCTAACCACTTTATGATAGAAGATGAAGATTGATCACTCCATGGCAACAGATAAATAAGTATTTTGGTATGGATGGGCTCCTGCAAGTCATGTATGTCGGCAGACATGTCAGAGGATCAATAGCAGAAAACATGTCACGTGCATTTAACGGCACTGATAAGACCAGTACTGGTTATAAACTTACTACAGGGTTGCTACCGACCTGAGAAGTCAGGGAAAGTCAGGGAAACGGCCAGTGGTCAGGGAAAGTCAGTTGAAAATCTCTGATTTTAGCGATTATCTTATTTATCGAGTGTCTCCAGTGGGATTCATTGCGATCAAGACGGGAAGCTCAATGCATGGGCCTGTTTGAAAAATTTAATTTGTCTGGTAATGCAAGTATGGTGGAGGGAATCTTAAAACGCAACCACCGAGGTGGTAGAACTTGTCATTCCAATCCACTTATGGAACTCCGAACTCATTCGGGTCCATTTTATTGGTCTTATTTCTTGCTTGCCATTAGACTTAGGAACTCTCTTCTAAAAGATAGCCTTAAGCTTCACAAAATTCAATTTTGCAATGATGTTGGGTTCTGCACTATCGCGGTGCTGAATAATTTGGGTTGATGGATTACACCCTCCTACCACATGGTATTTATTTACTGATAGAAAAAGAGAAAAAGAGCGCTATACTTCCTCCGTTCTTTGAAGTCCTTTGAAGCTACACGGGTTGCCCTAGATTTTTGCACATTTGTGACCTTCCAGCAAGTGGGACATTTTTAACTAATTGCAAGCCCTTTCTGGGTCATGAACAAGGATCCCATGATCAAAGGGCGGCCAAGAATAGGGCACAAAGAGGCGAAAATTTCCTTCAGGCTTGTCAGTAAGCTCCAGAAAAATTAATGGAGATGCCAAAAAAGAATTACTGACTTCCGACTCCATGTCGGCATCTTTGCAGTACTAAGTAACTGGTTTTTAGCATGATTATCCAAAAAGACAAAATGAACATAACAGGTACTGCACTGACTGAAATCTAAGGCTTGATTGGTCACATTTTTACAAATCGATAGTCAAGGACCAGACATGCAGTTACAGATTCCAGTCAGTGCAGCGCTATTTCTAAAGAAAAAACGTAAGATTTTAAAATTCGATTTTTTTTAATTTTCCAAATTTTGCAAATTTGTGCTTGGAAAAACTACCAAGCACAATTTTTAAAAATTCTCCACGTTTTCCCGAGTGACTCAGTATACATTTTACAATGTGCCACGTTTTCTCGAGTATATATTTTAAAATTCTCCACGTTTTCCCATGAAAAAATTCGCAATATTTTCAACAACGTCTGAAGATAATTTTCGACGTTTTCCCGAATACAAATTCGAAATATTTTCAACAGTTTCCGAGGACAAATGTGACAAAATTTTCCATGTTTTCCAGAGTTATAATTTGCAAAATTTACTACGTTTAACTGAATGATTTATGAGACCAAATTTTTCCCGTTTTGCCGAGTTCAAATTTGCAACATTTTAAAAGTTTTTTCGAGTTTAAATTTGCAAAATTTTCCACGTTTTCTCGAGTTCAAATTTGCAAGATTTGCCAAATTTTTTCGACTTCAAATTGGCAAAATTTTCCAAATTTTTCTGACTTCAAATTTTCCAAATTTTTCCGAGTTCAAATTTGCAAAATTGGCTTCATTTTTCCGAGTTCAAATTTGAAAAATTTGCCACGTTTTTACGACTTGAAATTTGCAAAATTAGCCACGTTTTTACGAATTGAAATTTGCAAAATTTGCCATGTTTTTCCGAGTTCCAATTCGCAAAATTTTCCACGTTAACCAAAGTGCAAATTTGAAAAATTTGTTACATTTTTCAAAATACAAATTTTCTAAATTTTTCCTTATAGGCGTACTTGTTTTCACAAGGTTGAAAAAATGGGAATATTTGTTCATAAAATTGAACATTCTTGTCAGGGAAATATAAAATTTTTGTCAGGCAAATGGTAAATTTTGGTCAGGGAAATGGTAAATATTGGTCAGGGAAATTGGAAGTCTAATTTCGGTAGCAACACTGAACTATAACTCCACGAAGCCTGATTTTAAATGTCAGCATTGCTTTGAAAGTTGGATTTGGACTCAAATTCAGCATCGTGAAATGAAATCTCGATTGGAAATAAAGGCTGTTACTGGGTCCTTTTTTTATTTGGACCATCTAACTCGCAGATGTCAAGATGCATGAAGACTTGGATAACAATACCTTTTTAACGTTTGACAAACATGTTTTAAAGGCCAAAAAAGACAGTGCTTTTCTTAACTATAAAGCAGAGTGCGAGCTGTCATAATTACCGTTTTGTTCCATTGAAGGTTTATTCTGTGTTCTACATGCGCCGGCCTTACGACTTGGTTGCGCTCATGCAGCAGGAGAAGCGGGCACAGCTGGTCGAGAACTTCATGTACCAGGTAGATGGGCAGATTGAGGAAATTGACAGCAAGCGCAACAAGGAAACCAACTTGCAGGAGAAGTTTTATGTCACTGACAAAGACTGCGTCATGGCAGAGAAGCCGCTGACCGACTACAACATGTTCGCAAGCACCGTTGCCACAAACAGTGAAATGGATGTCAGGTCTGTATTGTCGAACTCGGAATTTCTTCAACAAAATGCATTTGAGGACACGGCCTGACAATGTTCTTTGTAGCTCTCCCCAAGATTGTCAAGTAAAGGCACAATCTGCAGTCATAAAAACTGTTTTTTGTGTATTTGTAGCCTGGCCAGTCTTAACAAAGGAGTCGGATCAGTTGAGCCAGACGAGGAGCCAAACTGCACTCAAATGAGCGATCTGGATTTCAGCATGCACACCTTTGAACACTTGCAGGTTGGCCTAATGTCTCCTGAAATGATAAATAAGTGGTTTAACACTAGATGCCATACTTGTTACAGCTTAATTTATCAGTCATATGCGAGGAAATAAAATTTTTGCTGTAAAAATCTTATTCATTTATCAATGGGTGATTTTATTTTAAACTTGCTGCAAATTCATTTAAAAATTAATTCAAACATTTTCCCAATATTGGGTCCATGGCAACACAAGCAATTTTTTAGCATTTGCATTGACGTTGGTTATTCGAGCATTGAAATATTTGTTCGTTATTCTAAAATTCGACTTCATCTAATTGTTTAGTCAATGCGTGACAGAAAAAACATCACAATCTCGATCGACGCTGAACTGGGTGAAATCCTATCTAAGTGGGAAAGCGTGGAAATGTTTGGGCAACTTGTTCACGACGCCTTGGAAAATGTCAGTTTATTGAAATGTGCTTTAAGAAATTCTTAAACCAATAGCCTCATCAACGTTTCCCTTTCTTCGATTAGAATAAAACATCATGGATTCTATACAACTTGGCCGGATATTATTTTCGCCTAGTGGGCGACGGCTACAAGGCGATAGAGTGCATACGCAGAGCACTGCATTTCTCTCCAAAGTGAGTTTGAACCTGTTATGGAAAGTTTTTGTGGATGATAAAAACTTCGACTTATTTGAGTGTTTCTCTTTGTAGGGAGCTGAAATACGTAGCCTTGCTTAATTTGGGCAACGTTTTGCATCATGCACAACAGTCTGACGACGCTGCCGTCGTGGTATTAGCGGCCGTTGACTTAACACCAGATGACCCCATGCTGCATTACATGCTGGGCAATATTTACGCCGTAGGTTACAATCTATTTTGTCATTTAAATTGTAAACGTTCCGCTCTCAATAAAAATAGTTTGAACGTTAGTCTTCTGCAATTCAAGATAATGACTGTTTTATTATTAAATTCTAATTTTTATGTGGAACCTTCAATAAATTTGTGGTCGTCATATTATTGTCTATCGTTTAAATGTCATCCAATTTACAAGTTATACTTTGAAAAACTTTGTCTGGCAGGCATTTAGACACCTTTCAGGGTTGGTTATATTTGTTCCATTGTTTCATACTTTTGAGATACCACACTTGGTTACAGATTAATAAATAACTGCTTCATTAATCAAGAAAATTACAATTCTTCTAAAGTCGGTGCAAATTGGAAAAAAAATAGACATTAATTAATGTCATAACACTCCATAAAACATTTTTTAACTCGAGAACAATAGTAGTACAAACTGAACCAAATATTAAATAATGCTATTCACGAAATATTGTTCTCATTGATGATCATTTTCAAAAGATAAATAAACATGCGTATGTCATTATCAGACCTTGGCGCAATACAACAAGTCTGTGGAATCGTTCGGCGCTGCACTGGAATTACGACCAGATTTTGAAGCAGCTGCCCTGCGCAGACACGCAGTGTTGTGTCACAGCAAACTAGAAATCGCTCTGGAAACCCAATACGAGTAAATTAACTTTTCTTTTTAAACTATCATGTTTATTTGTATTCTTTCATACGTGCAAGGATGTTAACATGAAACCAACGTTAGTTCGTTGCAGAAAACGTTAATGGAGTTGGGCGATTTTGAACAGCGGTTAGATTTCTGGCAGAAGCAGCAACTAAAGCTGTTGCAGGAGCAAGCTTCGTTGGAAGTTCGCTTGGGATCACAGATAGACTATGCAGAGTGGAAAATTCGACAAAAAATCAAGACTCATATCCAGGGTGAGACTGAGAGAGATTATGCATCACACTTTTGTGTTAATGTCAGATTTGCAAGTATTTTTTTCTGGCACATTTCAGATTCTCCCCAGATCCTCCAAAATGGTCAAGCAGCACCCATGATAGCTAATGTGAAAATCCAAGTGGGACACTCATGGAGTCACCTGTTCAAGGAAGTCGAGACTCAAGCAGCCAAATTAAAGGAGGAATTATTGACAAAGGTGATTATCTGAAACATATGGCAGCTGAAATCAAGGGAAAATGTAGTTTACCATTATTCAATTTTATTTCATTATATTAAAATTTTATTAAATGTGGTCACCGTTTGAAAGCCTTCCAGGTTACTAATCTTACTTTACAAAACAGTTGTCACATTTTGTCCATATTTTGCTCTAGCAAAGTGAGTTAAGCACCAAAATGTTACCTTCTGGCAATGAACAACCGCCATTCCAGAATACGCCAAAATATCCAAAGCAGCACCATAGAAGCAGTCTTTCAGAACCTCCCCCGAAGCACCTTCTTCCAGACTGGCCATCAGAGGATGAATGCCAGGTGCCTGAAACTAAGGAGGAATTGCGACTGTCGCTTCCAGCCTTCATTCCACCCGAAAACAAGGGCTTTGAGTAAGACTGCTTTCTGTTTATACCTCCAATGTAATGCCTTCGTTTAGTCCAAAACAACATGAAATTTTTTCACGCTTGTTTAGGGTTGGTAAAGTGTTGGGAGAATTGAAAGACGTTTCTGAGGATGAGGAACCACCGGTATGTGAGGCCGAAGTCACTGCAGACTTCGACAATCTTTGGGATTGGATGTTCGTGAACATGGAGGCGAGCGAAGAAGAGATATTGGTAGCTCGCAAGATAATCCTCAATTACATCCACAATTACTGTGGTCCAATAACGATAGAGGAATTTGGCCGGAGGTTGACCCATGCCATTAACCATGTAAGCCATAAACTGAAAGTTGACCAAATTTTTAAGGAACATCAGATTGCCAAAAGTTCTTCATGTTACATTTTTCATCGTTCTCAGTCGTTTCTTTCCTTATTTCCAGGAATTAGCTCCCAAATGGCTTCTTTACCATTTATCATTTTTCTACTGGTGGGCATTAGGCGATATGGGCAACTTCAGCAGATGTTTAATCAACACCAAGGTTTTGGCGCCGCAACAGTGCAAGGACCTCATTTTGGTGCCTGTTGCCTCGCTCATGGGGCAAGAAGGGCTGCTCACTGGGGCCATTTACTCAGCAAAGTTTGCTTTGCAAGTGAATGAATTTGAGGTATGTTGCCACCGCTTTTACCAAAGTTGTCAAGTTATAAATCCATTACATGTCCACTTTTTGTCATTCCGCTTCTTATCATCAGCCGACAACGAACAAACTCCTGGCCGATTTGTATGTACTTGCTGGAGAGCTACAAAACGCAATCAAGCACTACCGAAAAGTGTTGCAGGAAGAGCCTGAGGATCAAGGTGAGCAATTGATGGTTTTTGTGGTAGCGAAAATTGTCTTAGCTGTTCATCACATGTTTCAGAGGCCTTGAAGAGCTATTTATGGGTTATGTGCCGCTTGCGGGCGAAACAGCAAGAATTGGAAAGAGATGGTCAGACATCCGATCAGGAAGAGAAAAAGCCTGATGACACTGACACGCCAGTGTGGATTGTAAGTTGACTCGAGTACAAAGTCTTAAATTGATAGCAGTTGGATTGCAGCACTATGTTACCATTAATTAATTCTTTCAGAATTTATCAGATGAGGAGATTGAAGGGCATTGCCATTCTTCTATGGACGGCGATTGCACAACAAACAAAAACGCAGCCTTGACTGAGGAAAATAATGGTAAGTTAACAGTGCAATCTTAACTTCCTTATACACATTCGGGTTTAGCATGCGTTTACGTTTTTGTAGAAAATATAGCTGAAGAAGATCCCAAGACAGATGCCACCAATGAATTGGATGATGTTTTCCCACCAGGGGACGTTTTCGACAGTAATACTTTTCCATTTTCACATGAAAGAGAGCCGCAGAAGATACACCTCAAACTATCATTGGGACAACAGGGTGCAATACCGCCAAATACTCATGCTCAGCCAACAATGTCCAATGTGAAACCACTTGTTGAAGATGATCCACTGCCAGGTACATTGTAGTTTGTCTCCCAATCAGGTTTTAAGACAAGTAATTCGAAGATTGGCTATGCCAGGAGAATTTGTAATATTGTTGGGAAGTTTTTCAATTTGTTTATGAAATGAATTGTCCTAGAGTTCAGATTGTTTAAAAATATGGTTTTGAATCTAAACAAATCAAATTAAACCAATTTTGGTATCCTGAAAATGTTTCTTATTCCCAAATTTGAATATTATCTTTTTAGACATTCTTCTGCAAGTTAACAACCGCGACAGCATTCCACCACCGGAACCGTCAGAATGCAAGTCATACCCACAAGCCAATTTTAAGCATTTTACAAGCACTTGGTTGTCGGTATCTGCCAAAGGAGTGGCGTATGTATACCAACACAATAATTTTTTTTTTCATATTTCAATTCATTAGTAATTATGTTTTTTGTCATCAGGGTGAACAAGTTGTTGAACACAAACGTTCCAGTAACAGGACCCCCCCTTCAGCCGTACTGCGATGCATACCTGCCCAGCAGCGCCCTCACCCTGGACCATTTGGCTGGAATGAGGCATCGGTCGATATTAACATATACAGCTGAAACAGGCCTGCGCGAGGTACATTTAATCTTGGCAGTCAGATTGATGTGGTGTATTTATCAAGAAAATTCCCTATAATGACATCATGTTACATTGTAGGCTTTGCAAACTTTAGGCCATGAAGGGGAAGGACCAGAAGCTGTCGAAACTATGGGAACGAGGTTGACCCTTGCTTTACAACAGGTCAGCGGGGTATTTTCGTGTTGATAAGAATGCAGAAGGCAAGAAACTTCAAAATCTTAGTAACCTTTACTGGTTTTTGTAGAATTCCACATCGTGGGTTTTCACCACGCTTGCCGCTCTCTACTGGAGGGTAATTGGTCAAGCTGAGCAAGCCATCATCTGCCTTCGTCAAGCACTGCATTATGCGCCAAATCACATGAGGGTAATTTAACAATAGAATTTATCATTTTGCACGAAAATCTAACATTTTTAGATTTTGTTGCAATTAGGATAACGAGCCAAATCAAACGTTTCCTACAAATAATATAATTTGTCAAAGACAGGGTTTCAAGAATTTATCTCAAGTTACAATTGCCAAAATTTTGACTTCAGCATTTCTACTTAATTGTAAATGATCATGTTTATTCTGTGTTATGTTAACATTAAAAAAAATATCTTGCCAAAAACATACTACAATCCCTACCGCTTTTGTGTCTGGTTTTTTTTAAATATTATAATTCTTACAATGGGTTTCTTGCTTATTTTTTGTTTGATGTTTTGGTGATTTTTCCACAAAAGAGTTTCAGATTTCCATTCCTATCAGCTTTTGACTAAAATTTTATTCCAGGACATTCCCCTGATCAGTTTGGCCAACATATTTCACCGTGCAGGGCTTCACAACGATGCTTTGATAGTTGCGAATATGGCGCTGGAGATCTCCCCTGGTTTCGTAGTTATTCATTTCACTCTGGCCAACATATTTGCCGCCAAGGTTAATTTACACTTAATTATCAATTGAAAAAAAAATCTGGTGTGGAGGGTGCATACAGAGGTCCATAGGGCACACCCTAACTCTTGCATTTTTCGCGCAGGGAAACTTGGATCAGGCAAAGTCATTTTACGAGTCCACGCTCGCCCTCCAATCATCGTTTGAACCAGCACGTGATCGACTGCGAGCCATTTATTGCAGCACTCTTTGGTCGGATGACAACGCTAAGCTTGTAAAACAATAGATCAAAATGAATACCTCGCAAAACGTCGTTTCGCCGTTTTTAAATGAAGAGCGTGTGGCCGGGTTGATTTTTTGCTGAGTTTGCAAGTTTCACAAACTACTTGGCCTACGAATCGGGTTCTTTGTACTGAGGCGAGTCCTCGCATGCTGGCACGGATCTAGTTAAATGTGAAAAGTATTTTGTCATTTTTAACAAGTGTTCTTGTTTGGATTGTAAGTTATTCAGCATGATTCTTAATTGAAATGTTTCCCTGTTTTTCGATTATGCATGACTTTTCTCTTTAAGTTTTATTATCTGATAGGTTTTTTTTACACTGGTGTGCTTCCATTAATGCATTCTGCAACATTGGCTCTACAAAATCCTGCTTTTTCCAATTGTTTGAAATCTATTTGAATTTTATCCTCTGTGAAATTAAAGTATCATAAATCCAAAAATAAAAATGATTCCGTGCAAGTTATTCTGAAATACGTTGAGGTATGGGTTGTTTTAAAGTCAAATGGCGCCATAAAGGGGCATACAGAGCTTTGCGTAAATACCCTAATCCCTCGAGTATAGTCCGCCCTCGTGTATAGTCCGCACTTTTTTTTCCAAAAAATTTAAAAATAAAGATAGTCCGCCCTCGTGAATAGTCCGCCCCTATGTATAGTCCGCATTTTACACTGCTAATTAAACATTTGTCAGTTATGCCCCTCTGTTGTTTGTGTGGTTATATCGCATGTACTGTATAGTATATTGAATAAATTGTTCCGTTTTATAAAATACGGTATATTTGTTTTGTACCAATTCACCGTAATACAGTACCGGTATTTTGAGTCTGAACATACATGTAGGTAGTCCTCTCTAGTGTATAGTCCGCGGGGATCCGACACTGGTCAAAACACCTTATATAGTTCGCGGACTATACTCGAGGGATTAGGGTATCTCAAAAGCTAGGGTAACCAAATTTTCCATATGTATAGGCATTTCATATCCGGATTTGATCGGATTTTGAACTAATGCACTTTATATATCCTTTTGAATTTGTGCGTTCCTCAACGTCATCTTGTAATAAATCTAATAATTGCTGATAATAAGGGCTCTTAACTTTCTTTCAGTTCAAACTTCTTTTGAAAGAAACTGAAAAGTTAACATTCGTCCAGACATCAGAGGCCTGCACATTCTTTCAATGCTAAGATTTCTGACAGTGCCGTTTGCATTGCATTTAGCAGTTTCGATTTTAGTAAATTATTTCAGTACCATGAAATTTTTTCTGCACCTAGTAATTTGCTAAAAATAGCAAATTACGTAACGTCTTCTTGAAACTTTACTTTTTGTTCTGATAATTCTTACATTTTCAAGTTTTTAGAAAATAAACCCACAGCTAAAATCATGTTCTAAGAACTAATTACCAAGGAATGGCTAATTTTATGAACCAGTCTTAATTTTAAGGCCCACCAATTTATCTACATGTATTATCAGGACGTTATTTTCTTCGAATATGACATATAATACCATAAAGGAAGTGGTTCAGACGTGCGAACCCATAGAGGAATACATTTTTTTTTTCTGCTTAAAGCCCTCTTTAATCCTTCTCATCGAAGAATGACGTATTTTCTTCTGGTAAATCCAGGGATTAAATAGAACCTCTGCAACACTTTTCAGGCTTCCTAATCAAAGCTGATGTTTTATTGCAACACTGTAGCAGGTTTACCCAGGTGCGTGTAGGGGGATAAAAATCATTCAGACTACAGGAAAGCTCGATGACAATAGTTTTGTGTGGCTTCCTCGCTATGGACGTTTTCGGGAAATTTAATGTCATACTGTCAAGAAGATTACAGGTAAGTGGAAGCTTTTGTAAAATTGAACTACGCATATTGGCCAGCATGATTTTAATAACTTATTGTAGGGCATTTGTGGTTATATTAAAAAAAATAGGAATTACTTCCAGTGCAGGATGTAGTGAAACCATAAAAATTTTAGATGATTGGCAGATGTATGCAGGCTTAAAAATATCCAGGTGCAATTACATGTATTAATTTACAAGTAACTTGAGAGCATTAAACCATTTTTTTTACTAAGCCATGATTAAAACTCAAATTTTCTTGATTTTTTTTGATTTTCATTAACATCCCCAAAACACTCTTATCTGTTGTGTATAAACGTTATTATCTGGTGGGTTCACAGAACAGTTTCCCCAGGAATATTTTTTGATTTTGTCAAGTTTACCTCATAAGTTTAAGGTGTTTGCCAGACAAGTATTCTGACAATAGATAACACATACATGTACATTAGTGTTTCCTTTTTTAAATTCATTTTTCAAAGGCGATAAATCATAAAAGAATAGTATCATTACATGTATTTAAACTTATCTCTTACCTTGATTTTGGGCTGGAAATTTTGAAATCCACTACTGGACAACTAAAGTCCAGGAATTGATTCAAAATCCTCATCAGAAATCAAGGTAAAAGACACTAATTTAAAAATTCCCCACTATTATTTCCAAGTGACAATTTTGACCTTATCTGAATAGACGAAGTTTGGGGGAGGGGGTAGTGGCTTTCTGGGTATAGTGGCGTGCACTAGTGGTTTGCAACTTCGCATGTAATGTTTTTTTTTTTTAATTAACAGAGTTTTCTTTCTAAATTCCTTACATTGCAGGTATAGATTTGTACACAATTTCTAAAGACCTTTCTTCGAAATACAGTTAGCAAATTTAATCAATGTATGATCAGGTCTGTGCAACACCCGGGCCCTTAGAAAGAACTTAGCAATTCGGCGTTTATTACCTACAGTAGGATCAATTGTTGGATTCAAAACGTACTTAATTGATGTTGTTTGGACTTTTGATCTCGCCAATAAATACCTTTGGCAACCAAGCAATTTCGTAAGAGGCGCACTCTCTTTCCAACAATAAAAAACGATCGAAGGCGCACATATTTCAGCGCCACTTATATACAGTAGGCTACATGTAGCTCAAGATGGGCAGAAATACTTACTGATTGAAATGGAGACATTTTTCGGGAGCGCCAAACGAATTTATAAGACAAATCTTTATCAAATTTCAGGTGCAGTGTGGGAAAAAATCAAAACATGGCGCCAGCACTAATTCGAATTTTAGGGAAAAAAGGCGTTCGAAAAGTAGTTCCCCTTGAGGAGTGATTGACCAAATCACCCGTTAGGCCGCCTATTCACCGTACGCGTCATTCGCATATAAAAATAAAACCCATCTTTACGGAAAACGTGTGGATAAAAAAGGCGATAACAACTTCGCATTTTTTAAAAAATTCCCTCGAAATTTAAATACTTAAAATTCATTGTAATTTTAAAAAGTGCCATCTAAGGATAAATACATGCAAAAGGTTAAATACGACGTTTTTAATTAATTTAAAATTTATAAGTGTGAAATTTACCAAAAGGTAGCTACGTCCATCTTTTATGGATACAATATTTTTCCGAAAATAAATTAATTCTAGTTATTCTACGCCTAAAAGAATTATATCACCGATTTCGTGAAAATTCCCATAGAGAATAAGATACCGTAAGTTTAATTAATTTAAAATTGTCATATTTTAAATCAAAAGTCAAAATTGTCATATTTCAAAATTTACATTCGATAATTTATTTTGGTCAGTTTTGTATTTTTCTCATTTTCTCAGCACAATAGAAGTATAGAAAACAACTTCTTGATATTTTATATTGTAGTTGTTATATTGACAAGTTCTTGTCATACAAAAAAAGATTATTAGATTAATATAATACAATCATTAATAAATTAAAATCTGACTTTGTCACCATTTTCTTTACAAAAAGTATTCGCTAAATGTTGTCACACTTTTGTATATTTGCAAAGCTATACGAACATGTATACATGTACCTAGTAATGAGATTCCACTTACAGGTTCTTATGCTTTTGCTGCATGACTCTGTGTATTTATCTCTGTGTTATTATTAATCCAATGCTTATTAGTTTAGTTCAATCGTTATACCAAAGCTTGTATTAAATTTTATTTTGACTTTTGATCAGGCCAATAAATTCCCTTGGCATCGAGGCAAATTAAAATAGCACGTAGTCGTAAGTTTGATATGGTTTGAAATATGCCCTTTCCATAGTACGGGTAGTATTTCCGAAATTGATTGGACAATTTCTATCATTACAGGATCTGATATAAACTGTCAAGTTAGTTTTTTGACAGCAGGGCATTCCATCACTTCCTAATGAATAAATTAGGTAATTCACGCGGTAGAAATTGTAATTTTTTGCTCCTAAAGAAATGCTAGAATATTACATTGTGTTGAGCACAAATATTGTACATGCACGTTTTACAATATAAATTAACACCATGATAAAACAGGCTACAGGTGGTTTGTTACCCCTTACAAGCAATGCTAATTTTGTAGCATTCATTCGCTACAAAAGTAAATTTTGAAATATTTTCATTTTCTTTTACGTAAAACTTTTTCAAATCTGGGTTCAGACAATCAAAGTTAATTTTTCACAAAAATGTTTACAAAATGTTCACAAAAATATATCTACAATACCTGAGAACGCTTAAATCGCCACTGGATCGTTTCTATCATTCTAAATGTATATATTTTGAAAGAACTTACCGTTCTAAGGAACGGACAAAAGACGGTA
>JAQGBX010005424.1:0-13698 GCA_034698745.1 Megaphyllum sjaelandicum
TGGGCACAATGCGGACAGGGTGAATAGGGGGGGGGGGGTAGGAGTCCAATTTTGGGGAAATTTTGAGGACGACCTTTTTGAATGGCCCCTTATTAAAACGCAATCAAAATGGAAGAAACTGAAATTCCATTCCATACATTAAGCAGGGAAACCATCATTGAACGGTAGTCAGTTGTTAGCAGAGGAGCAAACAGACAGACGCAAAGCCATTAACTTTGTAATTCCGTTGTCTTTTCAGAGACAACGACCGCTCATCGCTGAATTGCGCATCGATGCTCCGAGGCGGCTGGTGGTGGCGCAGCTGCGGCCGCGGGCTCAACGGCATCTACCTGACCAACCCGACGGACCTTGCAGCGCGGCAAGGTATCGTGTGGTTCCGCTGGAGAGGATGGGACTACACCATGAAGAAGGCCAGCATGTCCATCAGGCCCAAAGCGTTTGTGCCGTCGCCCAACAAGGGATGAGGGACTGAAGTCAGGAGGAAACAGTTGACAGCAGCTACTGCTTGACCCACCGAAATAAGTTACTTTTTCAACGAAGAAATAATATTGTAAGAGCAGTGATGTTAGTGGAATATGAATGGAATGAGGGGTACAGAAGTGAGTGGTCAGCGCGCAAAAACATCTTCCTCATAACAGCCTCATAAAGTCGATTCCGACAATGGTAAAATTATCCACAATGATCCAGATTCGAGCATTTTCCGTTCTTGTTTCTTAAAAAAGCATGTTGAAATTCAAAATTCATTCACAAAATATCAGTAATCTGTAAAGTTACTTCCCAACAAATTTTGATTAGTCAGACGGAAGACCAACGTTTGGACGATTTCACTGTTAAAGTTAGACATAACTTTCTGAACGTTCTATATGCTAATATTTAATATCATAGAAGTTTAAGTATTTTAAATCTTCATAGGGTCAGCCACGACCATAGGATATTTAAATGTTATATTAAAAAAGTGAATATATTCATAATTTTACAAAAAATAGAACTCTGACTTAGGAAGTTTTTACCATTTCTGATGCAAGGCTTTAGAACTCTTGAATCACGTTTGTCGGTTGCATCAACCGTCTTAAAAAGCTCCATCACTTTACTAGCAAATCCATTCATTTGAAACCCACGACTAAAGGGACTTAAGTTTGTTTCCATTTCAATAGGTTGGTGCAACTCTTTTTAAGTGTAATTATTTCAGTAAGATACGTCCGTAAACATGGTTATGGACGGATTTATAAAAGTGAGTAACAAAACCACCTCCATCTGTCCTTGGCAATAGCAACTCAGCATTTCAACAAAGTGATTTAAAACAAATTATAGCGGCCGATTGTAGTTACCCCGTTAGCAAATTAGGTTTCGGCTGGGTCAGCCCCCTTTACGTCAGCTAGCAACTGCGATTACCATCGATTCATTAAGCGATGAATATTTTTTTAATGGTGCAATATTTAAAAAGTAAAGTAAGAGGTAGGTAAAATAAAGGGTAAAGACGAGGTTGCCAAATTTCTTCAAGATTCGTTAAGTTATGAAGAAAGCGGGTGAGAATACGAATGAACCTCTCTCGTGTAATTAATGAGGAGAAGATTTAAGTTAATTTCTACGATTTTTGTACTAGAGGCTAAAACGAATGAGTTCAATGATATATAATTGTATAGCGATCTGTATTATCGAATTCGAAACTCATTTTGGCACGTCAAAATATGTTATTTCTTTGTAAAAATATTTGAAAAATAAAAAGCCGTATTTGAATTTCATTGATTCTGTTAAATTATCCTTAACAATAAATTAATAAAAAAAAACGTGAATATTTAGGACTCACCCAAACGGAAGACTTTTCTTTTGCGAGTTCCAGCTGCACAGAAAGATTTCCAGGGACCATTTTGAGATTTGCTGCTGGTGAGTGATGCCAGATCCAAAGGTTCGTCACCGATCGTGTGCAATTTCTTCTCGGTACGATTTAACTAATGAAGAAATAAAGTTGTGAAACATTCGTAATAATCGTGCCAAATTCTATTAATTCAGGCATAATCCTTTCATCTTTGAGATATAAGCTTTATTTATTATCTAGGACTTCCTTTTCATTGCTTTGTAAATTAAAAAAAGAAAATATCAATTCTTGCTACAATATTAATCCTAGAAGTAATTCTGAAGAATTTAGACAAAAGACTGTCCAATCCAGATGTATGATTTTTAAAAGATTATCTTTACCAAAAAAAATCTACACTTGTGGGACAAATGTGCTTGAGTTCAGCCCCCTTGAGCTTGAACTGCACTCAAGCTAATATATTTCGAACTGGAACATAACTTCAAATCTATAATATATAGTATTCAAAATTTTGCTTGTACGAACCTTCTCTTTAAGAATATCAATAGACTGCCAAGCTCGAGTGAGATCTGGAAGAAAAGCAATTTAGCAATCACCAAGTTGTTGTTTACAAAAAAAAAACCTTAAAAAATATTTGCGTAAAACAGTTTCTCACAATCATGAAACTAACCGTGAAATATAGCAGGGCTCCTATCCGTGTAAGGAGGCCCATGAAACTGAGGCTTTTGTGTTTGATATCGCCTCTCCATCATGCATCTTTCAAAATATCTTCAATTCACCACTATGAAAATTAAAATGAAAGACTTGAGCTCAGCAAGATTAACAAGCCTAAAGAGAATTATAGACATCAAAAGAAACTTGACGGGAAGAAGCACAGTCATTGCCCGACATTTGCTTATCAGCACATTTGGAAATTAAACCACAAAATAAAAAGTCAGGACAGACAACCGCTGGGTCTTGCTAGTACCAGTGAAGGGCAAGATTAGGAAAGAGCCATGCTTAAATCCTTCCACCATGATATTGGAGCGATATTGTCAATGCCTACTTTTTAGTACAAATCTGGCATCTAGCACTATGCTGAACAACTTTGATTTCGGAACATGATCAAGTATTTTCAAGAAATGGAGATTCTAAACCTGTCCGATTTGCAGACAATTTGTAGTATGGTCAAAGAAGATTTTTAGAGGAATAGTTCAGCCATAATTGTCAGGAAGAACCTGAGGAAAACGATATGAAACCAAATCAGGACAGCATGCAGGGAATTACAGTCAGTCATATAAGCTTTTGAGCTTATGGGTCATATGCACATAGCATAGACTAAACCTGTCACCTGTGCGATGTCATACTACTGATTATAACAAGAAAGCTAAGTGAAGGTGAAGCACTGGCTGCGATAGTGTAACACCTATACAGGAAGAAGCTTAAGAAAACTAAGAAATCCAAAGTCGGGACAACATCGATACTGTTGCACGTGGTCAGCTGCAGTTTGTAGAGTTCATGAGTCATATACATAGCGTGCTATGTCACACTACTAAATAATAACAAGAAAGTAAAGTTGAGCACTGCAAGTGCATCATTGTAACATATCCAGAAAGCTAGCGATTTTCATCACGCGGATTTTGCGCCGCAACACTATTAAAGCATCAATGGTTTAAAAGAACCCCCATCAGCGTTCAAAGCGTACTTTGATAGTTTGGCTACTTTATAAACGTACCTAAAAAGTTAATTGGGGATTGAAATTACTGTTAAAAGTAAATATTTACCTCAAACTTCACCACCACATAACCAGTCGCATTCCACATCGCAATCATTCTTTAAAATCGAACGCCAAACGGTAATGACGCTCTCGATTCGAACCTTACAAAAGAACGCTCATAAAGACCTTGCCGGGAAACCGAGAGGATAGTTCATAAAAGTCACTTGCAAAGCCTGTAAATCGAAAATTGTTATAAATTTTAAATAAATTGTTTATTTTAAAAAGAAACGTTTAACACGTAATGGTGTAATTGTTTTTCATATGCATTAAGTTTCACAGAAAGCGTTAATACAAAGTAATTTTAAGAATATCTGAAGTATACATGCATAAAGCTGCGCGCATTTTCGAAGTTTACATTTTTGTACATGTACTACGAAGTTTTATTTTTGAAAAACATAGCAATACGAAAACATAATTTGAAGCATTTTGCAAAATGGAAATTCTTTTACTCGAAATTAAAGTTGACATTATGTATATAATCAATTAATGCCGGATTAAGTGAATTTCAATTAACTATATAGCTCCAGTTCAATTCTTAAAATTCGGAATTCTTTGAATATTACTTCCCTTACATTTGTTTACTATATTATATCGCTATAGTGCATCGTTACAATCTACGACACTCTTGAATTACGAAGCAATATCTGGCATAGTATTGTGTTATTATGCGGTTGCCATGGCAATTATTGAATATATACAAATACAAAAAAAAACCAACATTCAATACTGTATATTTGCAATCAGAGTAAGCTCACTAACTAAACAGTGTTTTAAAACATTAAATCTAGGCATGTCTCGCAGCAACAAACCAATTGGCGATTCGCAATATGCAAAATATTTCAGGTGGGTCGAATTTAAAAATATTCTACTCATTTAATTCATTCGCATATTAGCTTACTATACAGTTAATAGGCTCCAAACTAAATTTTCTTCTTTTTTTTAAAAAAAAGTTTAACAACCATGGAAACGGAGCGACCGACCTCTGGACAACAGATGCCTACCGCCCACAACAACGGATGTGTAACGTGCTTGACATCAGCGACACCAGGAATTAGCCTTTCTGGAAGTGATGACAATGTAAAGAAACTTGAAAATGTCTGTCAGGAATCCAAAAATCTCAGGAAATTATTGAAGAAAAAAAAATGAAATAATACTTTTTAAAGAAAACTTAAAATTCCTAAAGAACGAATAAATGCATTTATTTTCGTTCCCTTTTGTATTATAAACAAAAATCCTTCAAAATATAAAAACGTCAAAAACAACTAAATGATGATCTTTCCAAATTTTCTTACTATCTAAAATAGATTCAATTCCTGAACCGTAAATTACTTTCCAAAAGTTATCTATGAGATGCAGAATCTCGCTTTCATAAGAGTAAAAACTTTTTAATTATTTATTTTAAAACAGTTCATAAAATGTTCCTCATCACAATTTTCATCAGTAATATTACCAGCATTAAAAAAAATTGGTAAAACAGATTATTGGTGTTTTTACATTGACAGAAAAATTTCAGAAATTTACTGTCAGTATTAATTAATTCCGTTAGTCAGTCACCTTGTATGACTATTACAATGGGAAAAGGCTGAAGATGTGGTTGAACCACCAACAAGCTGTTACAAGAGTAAGTTCAATTTTGCTTCTACTACAATTTGAAAGAATACTGCACAACAGGCTCCCAAATATACGATCGAGTCGGTTGGGAATATTTTCTAGATAATCCACAAAATGTGAAAAAAATTGAATTATGACATGGGATAGATTATAAACAAAACAAAAAAGTATGTTGGTCTAGTAAAGTTTGACGTTTTAAAAATCAGTTTTTGCGAATAATTGCATTAATTTTTAGACGTTTCATGTTTCAAAATAATCATCCTGCTCCAAAAACACGACAGTATATTGCTAAAAATGACATTATTTTCGAGAAATATCATTTGTTGTCATATTTCGGATATCGTCATTTGTTGAAAAATTGTATATATTCGGAAATGCAACTGTACAATTATAATTCGTGTGTTCCTTAACCTAGATAATTGGGAATTTTATTGTACCTGAGATTATCAATACAATTGTTGGTGTCTGATATGAAAAACCTTCTGAACATGCACCTTAAACGTGGGTGTAATTTGCACAAGAAAATTATTTTTCCTTCTATTTTTACGAGGTTGTGTATGGCGTGAAACCTAGGCTAGCCATAAGCGCATCGCGAGACCGGAAGATCACGGTGCGGCGGGAAGAGGCTGCTGTTGAAGAAAAGTGGACAGTGGAAGCTCATAACCTTCCAATAACTGGCCTGGATTTAAGTCCAGGTAGCATAACACATTTTTTTAAGAAATTATTACACTACTCAAACTAACAGTTATCGATTTCTGCGTTTTTCGTGTTTCATGTCACGATAGATAATACAACAATTTGCAGTGGGTCAAGAGACAATTCCTTAAAATTGTGGGATAGCGAAACTGGACAACTGCAGAATAGCTGCTCCTTGGCAAGAAATTTGGTAAAGAATTACTTAAAAAATAAAATATCGTTCAGGGAGCATAACAGAATTGTTCAAAGTGTCTTAAAGGTCTATACAGTATATGGATTTTTTTTTTTTGAAATGATAGAAATAATTTTTTACAAAGAAAGAACGGTGAAAACTTAATTTTTTTATTTAATTATTCACAACATTTGAGTGAAAAATAATTTATACATGTACATACAATATGAAAATCCATTTTAAATGGAATTTTTTGTTTGTGCAGAATCGAAAATAGCAAAACTTCCCAAAAGAATGGAATCAAATAACATTATTCTAAAGTTCCTATTATTTTTTATTCTAATGATCCGTGCAAAAAAAGCTCTCATAGGAAATTTCAAAATTCGTAGTTGTTGCCTTTTCATCTCCTAAAATTTAGCTTAAAAAAAACTTTTGTTCATAGCTGCTTTATTGTTAAAAAGGTAACGCACTTGAAATGGGCCAAAACTTCCAAATTGGTTGTGCAAACGAGCGAGGATAAAGCAGTTAGGTTAGTGTTCACCCAAATTTCTCATCCCAATAATTCAGGATTCTGAATCTTGGCTCAAATTTATGTTTATAGGCTCTGGGATATGCGGATCCCGTTATGCGTCCTGCACGCGTTCGACCAAAAACAATATGTCCAAACTCACTGCGACATTAGCGAGGACGAAAATTTCATACTAACGTGTGGAAATGGAAACAACGGAATCGGGTGCGAAGCAACGGTATAAACAGAAACACTGATGAGTTGGTTGTGTTAAAAATTAAATCTGCGTATCGCTAGCATATCGTTCAAGTATTTTTTTTTTAATATTGTCGTATTAAAAAAAAAAACCATTTGGCAGTTACAAAGCTTTGTAACCAGTAATGTTAAAATTTTCTTTAGCTGTTCCTGGTCTAACAAATGGAACAATTAAGAAAAAAAATTCTCCTTTAATTTCTTCTCTGGGAAATGTTATTATTTCAATATTTTTTCAAGAATGCATTTTGAATTTCAGCCAAAAATTTCGTATGTCAAAGGAAAATGTACGAACGTAGCATTTATTTAAGCAAAACTAACCTTTAAAATGTTCCCATTCGAGGCGTTGTCCCTACAATTGTACGTGAAATTCTTGAAAGTCAAGTTTTACCAAAATTCTGTAAAAATGCTGTTGTCGACGCCAACGCAGCTGTGGGATCTGCGAAAACACCGACCATTGACTGAATACCTCGGACACCAGCAGACAGTGAATGCCTGCATTTTCCTCTCAGAAGTACAGACACTCCTTCCATCGACGTCAGCTGCACACATTGCTACCGTTTCCTCAGACCAAACTGTCCGTTTGTGGGACCAGACGACAGCAGGTCAGCAAACTGCAATACAAAAAACTGATAAAAACTCCTTTTCATCATAGAAATTCAATTGCATTTTTTCATTTATTTAAGATTGCGTATTTACCGAAATGCTAGATGGCGCTGGACCATTGCTTGATATCCATCAATTTCAGGATGGCAGGTAATGAATTGCAAATTGTCTCACAAAGCAAAAATTGCTTTTAACTTCCATTTTTGAAACTTTTGAATGTCATTCGCTCTGTCCACATGTTCGATCCTTGGGATCTTATTTACAAGACAAACTCAAAAATAATGGAGTTAAAAAAAAGTGGTCCTCTTACAAAACAAAACTTGTTAAAGGGCTACTTTTTCAACACCGTAATACATTTTCACAATATGAGTGTTCATGAAGCCAGCAAGTGAGGTTATACAGTATTTCATGTATACACCTGGCGAATTTCTTACTTTGTTTCAGCTTGGGAATAGCCACACACCGTAAAGGAATCCAGAGGTTCATGCGTGGACGAAGACACACCGGAGAATGGATTTTGCGTTTGATATCAGCATTTTAGTGATTAAGATGCTCGACCCAGAAATCTCTACCCGTCAGGAGTTTTAGCAACTAGACATCTTTAAATGATGAAAACATAACGCCCATTTTATTCCTTTTAGGAATATCTGTACAATTAATTATCAACATGTTGTGTATTTACAAGAAAATATAACAAGTAATGATCGCTATTAGAAAAGAAACTGGAGAATGTTGTTTTCTTGCAGATTCTTTTCAGGTAGACTTACGCAATTGCAATTTTGTGGTCAGTACCCGATACTATATCATATCCTGCGCAGGGATCAATTGATCGGAGCTTACTATTTTTTTGTTAATTTGCACGCATTTTTAATAAAAAAAAACTGCATCTGCGCACGATTTTGAAGGGAAATTTATAAAATTTCGCATCATTTGTCGACCCACTGCCCAAATCTTTAAAACATGGTTTAACTCTTAAAATATACAAAAAGACTTCACGCTTAGCGGAATCAAAACAAAGCTTTTTTAAAGAGGGTGTACGATCCATATTCTACTAACATTAATATTAATTTTCAGATGCTCAAGTAAGCACCTAAACGTTTAGAAATTCTATGAAAGATGTGACAATAGGTCACATTTTTTAAGCTTCAAAAATGGATGTTGCTCCCCTCTCAGTATTCAAATTTTGCATCAATATTAGCTGCACTTAGTGATTCACAAAGGGCATTCATGTCACGATAGCTTTTTTCCTTCATAAATAAAAACCAACAAACTAGTTTCATCCTAGCATTAGCTTAATCAAAGACCGCAATGCTCAACAAATACCTCTTGGTCTACGTAATACCCTTTTGATTTTTTTAATAGCGGTTATCCTATCACCGTTCCTCAATGCGGAATCTATGCTGAACAATGTCCATCTTGCGCAACTGCAGGTTTATAAAGTTTGTCACACTAATTCCAGCACTTTGATAGCTCCCATACTATTGGCTGCGACAACAACGCTTGAACCCTGCACAATATGAAACAAGAAGAAATGAATCTTCGTCCAATTTGAGTAATTAACTCGTAGTTAATAAACGACTTTCCCCATGATACAGTGTTCATCTTCCATGTTCCAAATTAAAAATTGAAACGCTGGAATTATTTTCATGAAATTATGCAGGTAGGCAAGTTACACAAAGCAAACAGGTAACACTAACAAAATTTCGCCTGAAATACACAAACTTCAGATGAGGATATACTATCATCCACATGAGCAACCTTCCGGCCTAATTTCATCAAAATAACTGCGGGTCGTTTTCAAAAGGACTTAATGTTAGAATGTTATGTGTGCTTTACCAGTCAAGGAGCCAAGAATAAAACCAGCATTAGGGTACCTTCACAACGAGCTTTAAAGCCAATCATGTATGGCTTTTTTTTCGCAGTGTCGCTTAGTGGTAAGCGTCTGCAATACCACTAAGCGACACTCTTTTAAAGCCACCTTTAAAAGCTGGCTTTAAAGCTCGTTGTGAAGGTACCCTTTCTCGTTAAAAACCACACACATAGAAATGGAGTAACCACAAAGTAAACAAGGAAGGTCATCTATAAACAAAGGAATTTAAGAACTGCAGAAGCTGCTCAACATTACCTGTCTCCAACAGACGGCACTGACGAACTCATTGGCATCGTCCTCTTTTTTCTCTTTTTCCAAGACGCTTCGACCCGTGCTAAATTTCATGGTTAACAGCTGCTTAGAGAGACCTTTATAATATATGAACAAAGAATTGTTTTCGCTTCCTGGAAAAAATAGAAAATGCATATCACTTGATAAAAATGACAAGAAACTGTCATTTTACATAAATAAATAAATCTTAAAAAGTGTCATTTTTCCATCAACGTAGCGAGGTTCATTCAATTTTCGTCGATAACTATATTTAAGTTTTTTTTATTGTCTTTTAAGAAATAAAACCAATTTCTGTTATTTATATAACATACTTAAAAATTAATTCCAATTTTGAACAAAATTGAACATAACGTTTCTTATGATCCATGGAAGGGTTCACTATGAGCGTTAATTATAAACAATTAAATAGTTAACAGACTCACCACAAACGATATAATCTCCATTGGTGGCCAAACCTACAAAATTCTTTTCATTTGTGTGACCTCTGAACGACCTTAAACAGTTTGGTTTGTTCACGTTCCATAACTTGAGTTGACTATCAGTTGAACTGGAAGAAAATAAATAAAAAAATTGCACATCTTGCCAACAAAGACAGATGGCGCTATTATCTAATGAGGGAGTTGTAAGCTTTACAAAAGTTCACCAGAATACATTTACTGAGATTATCCAAATCTTGCAACTCACACAAGCTTGAATTTATTTTCCACAAACAATTGCCCCTATGCAGATTGGAGACATATCAATAAATTTTGTATAACAAAGAGTAAAAAAATTGCACAATTCAAGCCTGGATTAAATACTATTTGACACAGTATAGCTTCAATGACAATTATGGTATTGTATTTAGAGATATTATATAAAAATTAAGGTATTACTGTAATAAATTGAATACAAGTGTTACAATTTTGTTGCTGGTTTTCAACTTCAATCCTCGATTTTTACCGAGTGTGTTAAAAGGTATGGTGCAAAACACCTTTTTGCTTATTGGCAATAGCTTATAGATAATAATCAACATAATTTGTAATCACTATTTTAAATAATTTTAACTGGATGCAACCAAACATTAGAAAACTATTAGTCCAGCATAAATTGTTTGCAAGCACATGATAAACTTACGCTGACACAATTTCTTCATTATTCAGAAACTTGGCATAAGAAACTGCTTTTCGATGTCCCTTGAACACACCCAGAGCTTGCTTAGGATTGCGAAGGTCGTAATAGTGAACGCAGTGATCTTAAAAAAATCGAACAAAATGGCAACGTTAATTTTTGATTCTACGACAAAGATTATAGCGGGGAAAAAATCATGCGATTTAACTCAACAGTTGAACCGCGGAAGGGAGAATGAGCAGCTAGACTGAGCGCTATGGGAAAAAAGCATTGGTCAACGACACACGTGCAACAAGGGATAAAAATAAAGTATTAACAATACCAAGCTCAGGCTGTCCAAGGTCATTAAGTACTTCCAGATAAAGTGAGTGCACAAAGGGGCAAAAACAACACATTGAAAATGTATGGAAATGCCGTTCGCTCAGCATGCGTGTCACTGCCAGCCAATCAAAAAGAACTTAAATCGAAAGGCAGCAGCAGCAGCGCCAAGGACACGGTAATCGATTTTGTAGGTGAGGTTGAACCAATAGGATACTCACCTGCGGATCCAAATGCCAAATGATAGCGGCTATCCGGACTGAATTTTACGCAGCACACATTCGCTTTAGCATCCAAACAGGCCACTGAATTTTCGGAATTTGTTGACCATAGTTTAACTGAAATTTTTTTGGAAAATTTCAATGGATGTATTCAACACCTATTAACTTATAAGGGCACCATTTAACAGCCAACTGTACAAACAATGAACCAACGAAATATGGAATTAACAATTCAATTGCAATATAGATATATTTTGAATTTACTGCTGCATTAACTTGTAAATATAAAATATATACAGATAACATTTTTTTCCAATTTTTAACACAAATGATCTTAATCTGTAATAATATTCTTGAGTTGTGATAAATAAGTGACGCTCGATGAAACTGAATGTCAAGTCTGGTCTGGCCTGATTTTGGACCAGAAAATGACCAAGCCAGTCACGTTAGCAGTTTCACGATTTTTCAATCAGGCGATGAACTGTTTGCAAGGTAGCAAATCAAGATTAATGACTATAAAGTTGTTTGAAAAACTGAACCGAGTTAATCTAAACCCAAGAGTATTTAAACTGTTTTGTAGAGAATTGCATATTAGCAAACAGGTCTACAATGTATATAATCCAAGTTAAATCCATTTAAGCAATTTACAATCTCATCTTTCATCTCCTAACTGCCATTAAAAAAGGACGTCTTCAAAATTTTCCTAAACGTAGACTCCCGCCTACCCCGTCTGCAGTGTGTCCAGTCAATCAGACCTCCCGTCCCCCTTTCGGACGTCCGAAACTTTAAAAAATTGTATTCAGAAATTTTGAAAGTTTTGCAAATTTGTACTCGGAAAACGCAAATTTTGAACTTTGAAAAGGTTGAGAATTTTGCCAATTTATCCTCAGAATCTGTTGGACATTTTTGCAAATTTCTCCTTGGAAACTGTGGAAAATTTTACAAATCGGCACTCAAAAACACTTGAAAATGTTGAAGATTTGTACTTGGGGAAAAAGTGGAAAATGTTGTAAATTTGTCACCAGGAAAACTTGGAAATATTTGCACATTTTTCCTTGTAAAAACGTTTAAAAATTTGTAAAGATGACCTCGTAAAAAGTTGAGAATTTTGCAAGTTTATGCTCTTTGAAAGTTTGCAATTGGACCCTGCATGAACTTTTAAGTTCTCTGACTTTTTCAGGTT
Organism: Megaphyllum sjaelandicum; assembly: GCA_034698745.1. Lineage (NCBI taxonomy): Eukaryota > Metazoa > Arthropoda > Diplopoda > Julida > Julidae > Megaphyllum > Megaphyllum sjaelandicum. The sequence goes on from JAQGBX010005424.1 coordinate 12,408, forward strand.
TTATTGAACCGGAGGTACCCTGTTTACTGACTTTTGCAATTTATAACCAACCTATGCAATATTGCGCTCAATTTCCCTTTCACTCTGGGAACTGATTATATTTGGCATTTTTTTATCAAGTGGACGTCCAAGTTGGTCATACCCCCTCCCTCCCCATATCCAGGTTGTGTCCATGATTATCCTATCCTATCATGACCTATCCACCCTCCCCCCTACATGAAGATGTCCTTCCTGAATGGCCCCTAAATGTGTTTTAAGTGCTTGATGCCACTTCCTACCAATATGTGATCTTTTTTAAATCATGCTCATTAACGCCATTATGGTATTTTCAGTATCGATTTTTTACCATCAATAAATTCAGAGCAGAGTTCTACCATATTTGGTACACCAAGACGACCGAAGACTTGTACCAATTGGCTGGTAGATGATGTCATCGATACAAAATCATTAAAGAGAAGTAAACAAACAACAAAAAGCATCAAGTATGGGTCACCACATCGCTCACCTCTAGCATCATCAGATCCGGAGGCAATGAGCTTAGTATCTACCCTGTTGAAATCAACACTCCAACACCGTTTCTCGTGTTCCTGCAAATTTGTTTTTGACAAAAATTGTAAAATGAATATCCAGCAATATATTAAGCCCTACACACGTCATTGAATCCTACCTGAAAAATACGCGCTTTCTGACCCGTGAATGCATCCCACACAGTAACCGTTCCTTCATAATCGCTACTCGCCATTGTTCCCTTGTGGTAACAACTCCAACTGACACAACTAAAAATGATAAATGCTCCGCATATGAAAGTATTGGCACATAACACATGCAAATATTAACCTTTCGTGGAAAACAAAGAATGAACCGAAGCAACAGAAAACAATACCTAATTTTAGAATTGCACACCATTTCGTTAACAGGGTAGTGGATATCAACTGCATCCCGTATTACCGTCCCATACTCAAAGATCTAAATTTCAACAATAACAACAATCACTCACATCAGAACACACGCAAAACAAGTTAACCAATTTGATTCCAGAAGAAAAGACTAACCTTGATCTTTTTAGTCACACCAGCAATGGCGAAAAATTCACTATCCTTGTCAAACTCAATGCTAATTAAAGAAGTAAAATAAGACACAAAAAAAGGATTAAAAATACAACAAAATTGTTATAAAACTAATAAGAATAACTAAATACGTCGACCAGATTGCTTTATACATAGCAACGTTTCGGCACTATGTGCCTTTATTCAAGCCTCTAAAAAGAAGAACAGAATACAATATTACTATC
>JAQGBX010005425.1:0-13696 GCA_034698745.1 Megaphyllum sjaelandicum
TGGTTTTCATGGTTTCCCACAATTTCTCCAGGCGAATGCTGAGATAGTTCCTATATTAAATCGGCCATGACCGTCTTTCAATCCCATCCCACCCATTCGTTAAAACCCCAAATACGGGAACATTAATTAAAATTGTGATTTTGGGATCAATCATGACCAGACTATAATTAGCCTGATTTAAATTGTATGATGATCCCCCCTGCCACATGGTACTATGTACTGACTGCAGGGTAAATAATAGAATAGAATAGAATTGTGAGAAAAGCGTAATTATTTTTCGGAAGTTACCATGATCATTTTGATCATAATCATGATCTGACATTGCTGCCGACTGTTTCACATCAAAATGGAGTTGTAACAATGTGGGAAAAATGATGTGGAAAAAGGAAAAAGTGTATTTTTTAACTTGGTTTCGTAATCATTTTTATCATACTCTGACAATGCTGCCAGATTGTTTCACATGAAAGTGGTGGTTGTACCATTGTGGGAAAAGTGTCATTTTGTTTTCGTAAATTTTTCTAAGTGTCATCGCGACAAGTGTATTTTTTAAGTCGAATCCTCATAATCATAGTCTGTTTACTTGATGATCAACGGAAATGTTGTTGGATGTTATACAAATCGAAAGAGCAGTCATATTACACGTATGATTTTGAAGGACATAATGCAGTTAATAGATTTACTTTTTGTGCAGTAGTACATGCAGTTTGGGCTACATTCACAGCTAAGCACTACTTCTTGGTTATCAAGATGCCACGCTTTTGAAAGTCATAAATTGCTTCGGAAGCACCTTGAAACATATGCTGCAAGGTTGCCCCAGAGTTAACCTTGTCCTTGTTCAGGCCAACGAATTTCACGCCATAAAAACAGATATTTAATAAATGTCACCGGGTTACACTTATTAAAGAAATGATAAGGGAATCCTGAATGTCGGAAGTGGGGCGCTCTTAGCACTTTTTAGTGCGGAACTAGTCTTAGCAGAATCGTCGTTTCACCTAATTTTATTTTTTTAATAAAACGCCGTCATTGTTTTGAAGTCACATTTGGCAGACTTTATTTATGAACTGTCCTTGCTCAAAACGTAATTCGTGGTTAAACCTTTAAAAGAACCACTTTTAATGCGATGTGCTTCAAGATACCTTATTGAAACAATGCTGCCAGATTGTTTCTCATTAGAGTGGAAATGTGGTGGTTGTAGCATTGTGGAAAAAGGGCGTCACGTTAATTTTTTTTTCATAAATGTTGCTAAAATTTATGAAAATGTTTGTTTTAAAACCTCACTTCAAGTGCTATTTCAAATTTCATAAAGCGTTTAATGATCATCTTGTAGTTTACAAGAAAATTTATCCAAAATTGGATATCATTGGGATATTCAAAACATGATTTATTTGGGAAATTGGTATTTCCCATGCATGATAAATGTTGTAAATTGGGAGATTCCAAACAAAAATTATTTTGGAAATTTTAACATTTCAGGTTCAATGACGTGAGAGGATGTTTGAGTAAATGTTTGTTAGAATTGATGGACTCGGTTGGTTACATAAGTAGTGTTCCTTAAGTAGTTGTAAAAATGCATAATTGCGTTTTTTACACTTTTTGCAATTAAATGTACAGTAGAAGTCGTTGTTTTTTACCATTTTAGTACTTTTAATATTGACTAAAGCCAACAAACTTGACCAAGCCTAGAAATGGTACAATGACAATATTGTCGATGTAAAATTGCACGCAATCCCTCAACGGATTAGCCTAAGTTGGACATCTTTTGTACAATTTTTGCCTAATTTTGGCGTCTCCCTCTTTTTGTGTATGCTAATGCTGGAAAACGTTGACTAAATGACAGGGTTAGTTTCAAGCACGACATTGTATTCAATTTAACTGACCCGAAAAATATTACTCAATTTAAAAAAGGACTGCACATTATGCGCACGCAGACATTTCCATAGTTCATATTCTGTTGAACGTAATTACGAAAAGATGGGTTTTTTTCATAAAATTTGACGAAGGTATAAAAAAGTTGAAACTATGTAACTCACTGTCATTTCATCCCAACATTCCGACACAGAACTTCGTAAGAATTAACTGAAATACTATTTTGAGGTAAGCCATGGATTTATGATTTAATTTTTACTCTATTACGAACATGCTGAACTTAATAATTTGGTTTGAATTTAATTGAACGGTTTAAAATTTGTATTTATTAAACTCATTTTCCGATATAACTCATTAGATAGAAAAAATGGAATTATTCATAGAATCTTTCCGAACTTTTATATTTGCGGATTTCATACATTTAACATTTGATGTTCTGTCGAAAAAAAAATGAATTAAGCTTCATTATTAAAAATTGAATTTTTAATTGTATCATTTCTATTTTTAGAAATGGCCTGAAGTTCAATCAAATTAATTTTAGTTCAGTGTTGTTTTGATCACACAAACTTCAGACAATCTTGAGTACAGTGATCTTTATCCTACTTTTATCATTGTATTTTTGCTTGCGCATAGAATCGAAAAAGTCAAGAATGACTAAACCTGTAAAGCGATATTAAATTTTTATAAAATGGTCATCTTAAGATATTTCGAATGACAAAACAATTTTACTCGACTATAGTTTTTAGCTTTTGTTTCACAAATTTAATTACTCGAATTTATTTGGAAGAAAATACAATGTGTAGAAATTAACCTTAATCAAGTTAGAAACTTTGTTTCCACATTTCTCTTTGAATTTTACTTACAAAATATTTTAATTAATGATAAATATTATTTTAACAATAACAAATAATTATCTTTTATAGTTTTGAACAAGCTAAGATAATAACAACGTAGTTGAACTCGGTAGCTGAATTAGTCAACCTAAAAACCACATGGAAACGTAATACTCAATTGTACCAAAAGCCAGATTATTGTAGAGCAAATAAAATAATGTGATGTAATATGATTTAAATGTAAAATGTATAATGTAAACTGAAATGTAAATGAAAATGTATACAAAATTCTCAAAATACTTTAAACTGTATATTTCTTTATGCTATATGAAATATGAAGTTTTATAACTGTAAATAGCATAATTTTTGCAATGTTTCATTCGTACCAGATATGAACCATGTTTAAACTATATATTCATTATGGCAAACTGATATACAGAGGGCGGTATGTGTCTCAGATTCTCGATTATCATAATTATATCTAGGTAAAATATGCTTTCATATAACATTAGGGGATTCCAGAAAACATACCATGTAGTCATGTGCTCAGTTTGTGCGACTCTGGAATATTAGCAGTTAAAGATAGATAAAACCATCTAATTAAAAAGTTAAATTGTTGTAAAATCAGTGCAACGTGTGTATTTCCTACATTTAATAAGCAATCTCTAAAGTTAACGTTGACAAATTTTGATATGATGCATGTATGCAACTATGCATAGCACGAATGTGTGACAGAAAAGCCCGCTGTTACTCATACATGTAATACGGGGACTGTACTGTTCAGTTTTCCTGCCATGCATCTGTGCAATGCATGGTTGCATGCTGTCTCAACAGACATTACGCATATTTTACGACGCTCTGCAACTTTCTAATTGGATTATTTGCCCCTTCTTTAAGGACATTTCGGAAAAGCACAAGCCCACAAACAGTAAAACAAGTTGGAATCCTCAAATGTAAATTGCGGAAAGTAATTGTACCTACCGTAACTGTTGTCATATTGTGGTTATTCGAAAAGAACAGACATATGCCTTACCCTGTATACCTTTAAAAAATATTTATATATTTGAATGTACACGTTTATTTGTGAAGAAATCAAGCCTCATTTCAATTATTCAAAGGGCCGAAATTGGAATTTGGCTTCTAGCTAATTTCTCATCTGCGCTTTTAGGATTTTTGTCAGTGACCAAGACTGGACGAAAAAGGGTTTTAGGGCATTTGAGGAATGGAAAAGTCATTGCGAAACTCAGTTTTCCGGCTCTTGGTAATCTTTTTTGGGATTCTGACGAATGGATTATCATTGACTATAACTCCTCAACCTCCGACCACAGTTTCCTCTACAAATTCGAGCACCGAATATGGCGACATAGTGACGGCGACAGAGGGCGCCACCGACGTAACCCCAACGTCCAACGCGACAGTGTCCACAACTGAACCCCAGCAGAAAGACATAGTCTTCCCTGGTATAACAGCCTCCAACTTGGCCCTACTTAACACTTCGGACTCAATATGGCGACAGGCTCTGGACAACAGGCCTTCGCCTTGGAAGGGGTTTGTCGTCTTGGACAATTCTGACTTTCCGAACACTCAGGGCAAGAATTCCATGCAGACCTCCACCTCCAGCTTTCCAACATCCCTTCTGACGTCATCGTGGTCGACAACCCCTCGAACAGTCATTTTTCTTCCAAACCCAACACAATCCATGCCCAATCTCCCGCCAATCTACTTATCGCCATCTACGCCAGCGCCAACTACTTCCGGTTACCCGAGACCGACTATCATACCTGTGCCACATGGAGATGGGCCGCATCGCGGGACCAACCAGCGCAACAGAGATAACCAGAATCACGATGACAACAAGAGCCACGGGGAAAGCATGCAGTCCAACCGATATAACCCTCATCCCAACCGGGACAACATGCAACCCGACAGCATGCATCCAATCCAATATAACACTTTTGGAGACCGGTACAACACGCATGCAAACCAGCAAATCATGCATTCCAACAGGGATTACGCACATCCAAACAGGGATTATGCACATCCCAACCGGGATAACAAGCCATACAGTAATGGCCAACGCAGCAGGGAACATCCCATGGCGATGAAGTATCCTGTCCACGGACGTAACATGGCGGTTGGGAAAAGTTACAGCGGTATGCCACCTGCTACTTTCAGCATCAGCAGCGCCTCTTTGGGTCCCAGCATGCCGATGGCGCCCTCTTACGGCTCCAGCATGTCCAGCAGTGGGCCTTCTTACAGCGCCACCAGAGTTCCTTATCCTCCGATGACTCCAATGAACCCCATGAGTCCTATGAATGGTGCAACTTATGGTTCCCAAGGTGCCGCCACCAACACGGGGTACGAAGCGTCTTACAGTCATGATTATGGAAGCACCTTGGGCGGAGGTTATGGTCACATGATGGGTTACGGCCCTGAGGCCCATGGATACGGGGGCCACGTAGCCCCCAAAGAGGATTTTGGGCTGAAAGGGCTGTTAGGCAAACTGCTCACCTTGATTCCCATTGGCCTACTGCTGGCCGTGGCCCTGCCCAGCCTCATTGTCATACCCAATCGAAGAAGCGTCTCTGATGGCAGTTCCGGTCGAGGCGAGTTGGAATCTTACCCCATCTTGGACATGATAAGTTACTATGGCGTCGACAGTCTTCAGGATGACAAGTGTCTCAGGCACGTCCTGTGCAAAACCGTGAGGATGGGCAGCCACCAGGAGGCCAACGTCTTTCAGAAGCACTTGTGGTCAGTGGTCCGTTGGATGGACGAAGGGTTGGCCCAAAAAATGGGCATGAAAAACCTGTGGGCAGATATCGTTAAGAACGAGTGCTCCAAGTACAAATGTAGGAAGACCAAGAAGGATAAAGACTAGTCTAATCGTGGATTAATTGGAACTTGTGCTTTAATACTTCCTGGACATTGCACATGAAACATTAACTGTTGGAATACTTCGATAAAATCCTTAGTTATTGCAATAGATTGGTGGAATTCCACATGATCAAATACTTTTTAATGGCTTTAACAAAGCAGGTGATATTGATTTTTAAGTGGTCTTCCTGTGACAGTCGTTATTCCGAAAAATGTTGCAAGGAAGCAAATTATACACTCGGTATAATGTATTTCTGGTAAAGATATTCATAAAGTGTATTTACAAATTATATTTTATAATTTAATAATTTTATATTTTATAAATTATTTTTGTTAAACTAAATTTAATTTTAGTGAATGGTTTCTATATTTAATGCAGATGCTACATTTGAGGGAATTTGTCTTCGTGGTCAAATTTTTTTATATCATGTACTAGTATATCATTTTTTTTAAATGCCTTATAAATTAGTTCGGCAGCATGACGCATTGCTGCAAAAATATTTGTGTAATATATAACACTTTTGTAAATATTTTTAATAACGCATTTCGCATTTTAATTATAACTTCAATTCGATTCACCATCGTTTATGAACAAGTATCAAATACGATTTAAATCTGATATACCAATATGGATGCCCCCATAAAAATTCAAAGATTGAAGAAAAAATATTCTGATTTTCATTAAAAAAAAATCTGTTGCATTTTAACCGGTTAATTCCAAAAAGTTCCAAAAAAAAACCTTCCAAAAAGTGGGTTTGAGTTCAAGGTGAGCTAGACCATGGCGCCCTCACGTGGAAATATAGGACAATAACCTGGTCTCTTTTAAACGCGCGTAATTTAAAACATACTTTGTATACTTGTATTAAAATAAAAATCGATTGTTTTTAAGAATTTTTTCTGATATTTTCCCATTGTTATTTATTGAATTTTACCACCGGATGTGATGAGGGTCGATTATTGACCATATGCTATTGACCATACGCTATGCATATTGTAGTTTAGATTCATTCGAAAAATGTTCAATAATGTTTCAAATTTTGAAGAAAACTTCGAATAATTTGTAAAAAATTGAGGAAAAGTAAAATTCCTATCGAAACGTTGGAAAAAAAAAGCTCGAAACGTAGGAAAACGTTTGAAGTTTTGGAAACATACGTTTGACATCTTGGATAAAAGCGTTCGACATTTAAAAAAAAATGCTCCAAATATTTGAATATTTGGGAAAATCTTTGAAAGTTTTGGAAAGCGTTCGAAAGTTTGTAACCTTAGAAAACCTTAAAAATTTTGGAAAAAAACACCGTTCTAAATTAGGGGAAACATTCGAACGTTTGAAAATAACGTTCCTAATTTTAAAAAAACTCAATATTCAGGGAAATGTTGGAAATTTAAGAATGCGTTCCACATTTTCGAAAAACCATTTACAATTTTGGAAAATTTTAAAACTGTTTGAATTTGTTAAAAAATAGTTGGAAATTTTGGAAAAAAATAAACACGTTTTAAATGTTTGGAAAACATGCCATTGGTTTGTTACCATTCAGCTAACTTTACACGCCTTAATTACATGTACCATCATGTACAGGGTATGTCAAAAATGTTCGCTCTTATCAACATCCCGACATTATTCTTTAATCTTTATACCTTCCACTAACTTTAACTTTTCACCTATGATATCTGAGGAAACAAGACAGCAAAATTCAAAAATCCAAAAATTGCACCAAAAATTGACCAAATCAGAAGTCTACTTTGCATTTCGCATAGATTTCGATCGGACTTTCGACTGCCCCTTTTTCGGACTCGAATATCCGAAAATGGGTAACGTTTCCCTTTAAAAAGCAATTGGCCGCTCGTTGAACTTGAACGTTTAGCAATTTGATCCATCTCCAATTTTTGTTTGCATATTTAAATTGTATTTTTCGTCAGTTCGCACGCACGTTTCTCGGAATGAGTGTTAGTTAAACAGATGCAAGTACATGTACGTATTTAGCTTGAAATCTGCATGTGCATGATACTCCCATAAACTGGTTTCTGAAATGTCAAGTCAGTGCCCATCCATCTCGTCAATTTGATTTTCTTGTTTAGAAAAGAAGTTCAACTACTCGTCGATTTTTTTTGATTTTTTTTTGGACGTATCGGTTTGTGGACTCCAATTTTTTTCCTCAATATTTGAATAGTAAAAAAAAAACCGAGGGTTATATCCATTAGCGGCCATGACGTTTTCTTGGAAGGGTTACGCACCTTTTAACACAAATAAGGCTGAAATATTAACCCTTCAGGACCCTAAAACCCAAAAGAAATTGTTTATATTCGTTTAGCAGAAAAATAAACTGCAATAAATAATGTTTTAATTTCCCGGTCACATATATCGTATCTTGGATTATTTTTAGTTTCTTGTTTTCTATAAGGGGCATTCCCCCTGCGAAATGCGTTCCGCTTATTTTGCAAAATTGGGGGTTTCGAAGCCGGAAATTACTCCTCAGGAAGCCCTATAAAATGAACAAGGAACATGGATAAGCTTGTCCATGGGACCCCCTGCAGGAAACGTTTACCGATTCTTATTAGGTCACTTGCATTAACCATGAAAAGCAAAATTTAGGTTCGAAAATTGCTGAAGGCCTGAGTTGCACCTTGCTCTCATTGATGCAAGTAATGAAAGAGTTGAGTATTTTATCGCATTTTAAGAACATGTTGTGGATTGTTCGAGATAAATATGAAGGGTTTCATGTAAAAATGACCATCAGATTAAAAAAAAATTGCTGTGAAGAAACTTTCTTAAATCTGAACAAAGTTGACATTATAAGGTTACTGTCCAAGTTTAGCACACATTTATTGTACACATGTATATTTAAAATATATATGCTTTATCTTTTTAACCGTTCGTTTTACAGTAATTAAAAAAAAGGTTTGTTACTGTATAGTCCAAAATATATTTTTAAGAAAATACATGAATGCAAGAAATATACATGTATATTATATTGTTCCATATATTTGGAACTGTCTCCTTAGTAATGCATTTAGAACATATGTATCATGTTGTCACATTTGTTGTAAATTATTGCATTTCTAATTGTTGCTATTTGTTTTGAAATATCAAAATGTTTGATATTTTTTTAAATATCGCAGTTTTTATTTTCTATTTTTTATATTTTATGAACTATCGCAATTTTTTGATATTTTTTTAAACATCGAAATTTTTTCTATATTTGTTTTTTGAAATATTGCACTTTTTGAGATTATGAAATACCGCATTTTTTGAGATTTAATTGAAAGATCGCCTTTTTAAAATTTTATGAAAGATCGCATTTTTTAAAATTTTCTTGAAATACCGCAATTCTTTATACATGTACTTTTTAAAATACAAGTTTTGCCAATTTTGGATAAAATATTTTGCATGTTTCAATTTTCGAAGTTATTTGAAATTTTCAAAATATGATGTACATGTATCTGTACTGTGTGTACTGTTTTAATATAGAACATACAAGCATGTTAATTTATTTCCCACAAATGTAATATCGTACAATTTCCTGAAAGCGTGCAATACTTTGGATTTTTATTATCATCATCCGTTAAGTCGTGGCCGAACCACGACATAATTGTGGCTTAACATTTCATACATGTATGTTTTTTTCCAACATGTTTATTTTTCAACCATGCAAGTTATTTACTTCACTGATAATTTGTTATTACAGTACATACTTTTTAAAAGCTTTCTTAGCAGGTTTGTAGTTTAATTCTTATTTTGTAAAACCTGTTATGTTAATAGTGGCTATAACAATTAGTTATCTAATTTTTGCGACAGTATATTAATTTAATTTGACTAAAATAGCCTTGTTATTCAGAGCGATTTAAAATTTATGCAAGTTTCGTTCATAAACATTTGCTTGTTATGCTTTCCCAAAACATTTTTTTTTAATTATAGAGGGAATAACTATATCTAGAGCATTGCCTGAACTTGGCTGAACTTATTATAAAACGGATAGTAATTCTTTAAAAAAGTTTTACTTTTATATGAATGAGTTTCAAAAGTTTAAAACAATGGATCCAATTTAATTAATTGAATCATACAATATTATACTTTTCTTTCGTACGAACATTGCTTACATTTTATTTTATTCAAGTAACAAGCATAACTTTTAAGTAATTGAATAATAAATTATATATGGTATTCTTTCGAAAGGCATAAAGGTATATTTATTTCATAAAACACTCCTATTATTTTCTTTTATACGTTAAGGCACAAAATTTTTAAAAACGCTACACATATTTTGATTACATGATGCTTGACCAGTTCTTGTTTGCAATATTTAGATTTCATCATTTGATTTTCTTCCTAACAAACTATAAGTAAAATTATAAATATATTTCTTAGTTTTTTTATTATTGTCAAACTCATCACAAGTCTCCAATCCATATTTCGTGGAGAATTTAAGAAAATTGTGTAAAAAATTTCATGTTCTGAGCATAAATTGAATAATGCTAACATTACTTTAGTAGGCTAAACATAATATGCTAGTTGAAAACATGTTATCACATTAAAATATTTATTGATGAAATATAACTCGCATTAATTCATTCCTAATTTCTGCTTAATTAATTCGATACTGTTATCTTGTTGACAGTTCAATAAAATGAAGAAAAAAAAAACTAAATTTAAAACAAGTTTTAAATGCTAGTAGCTATGAATTTCACGAATGATTAGTAACCTATCAGAGATAAGATTCTTGTGGCTTGTAATCAGTTGAATCATGATTAATTGGACCTTAAATGGCATTTTAAAGACAGTTGGTCGCCAGTTTCCAAACAATTTCGATAAAATAAGGAAGTTTTCTACGTATTTTGGATACAAAATATCTGCGCTGACATAGGCCTAGCACGCTTGTTTTTTTCTCCGAAAATGCCATCCAAAACCAGAAAAGCAGATTTGCAAAGTGGGCCAATGAACCCTTATGTGGCCCAGACCTTCGCATTGTGACAGTTGGCCTATTTTCCACTAGTTTTTCGGAGGTAAATTGTGATTTGTAGGGTGTTATATATACGTAACGTCCTTGTTTCGAGCGTTGTTAATGACAATGCTCTGAGAAGATTTTTGGAAAAAAAACTGCACCCTCATCATTTCGCATTTGGATTTCTGTCTTATTTTTCGAGTGTTATTCCAACCCTGCCAAATCACGATTTTATTCCAATTTTTTTCATATCCAAAACCTGATTTTTTTACCTTCTACTAGTATGCTTGTCGTACTTATTGATTACCACTCATCTCACCAAAAAGTCATAAATAACTGCGAAAAAAATACCGCAATGTTTTTTGGGCGCAGGCATTAAAATATACAAGAAAACAAGTTTATAAAACAAAGAAATGTCGCATGCAGCGAGCCGTCCATAAACTCGTGCAATTGTAGTTCAGTCAAAGAAAAATTGAAAACATTCATAGATTAAAACATTGTGAAAAACGTGTAAATATACCTGCGCACACTGCGCAAATTGGAAATACCATGCACAACATGCTAATTAGCGTACTTTGTCATTGAAAAGTAATTTGTCACTTGTAGTGATTAACAATAAATTTACCCATATTGCAAAGAAATGCATTTGAAAATATGTATACATTGGAACACATTTAATGCATTTCACAAAGTGCATTAAAATGCATATTTAGACGCATTTTGCGTGATTAACATTCACTTTTAAATACATATTGCGTCATTAAAATGCATTTTTAAATACATATTGTGTTATCGAAATGCATTTATAAATACATATTGCGTCATCGAAATGCATTCTTAAATACATATTGCATTATTAAAATGCATTCTTAAATACATATTGAGTCATCAAAATGAATTATTAAATACATATTGCGTTAAAAAAAATGCATATTTAAATATATAGCGTTATTAAAATGCATATTTAAACACATAATGCGTTTTTAAAATTTTTTTAAAATGCATATTGCGTTATTCAGTTGCGTTATTAAAATTCTTTCGAATGCGTATAGCGTTAATAAAATGCACTTTCAGATGCATATTGCGTTATTAAAATACACTTCTAAATAAATATTGCGTTATTAAAATGCACTTTCAAATTCGTATTGCGTTATTGAAATGCACTTTCAATGCATATTGCGTTATTAAAATACACCTAAATAAATATTGCGTTATTAAAATGCACTTTCAAATTCGCATTGCGTTATTGAAACGCACTTTCAAATGCGTATTGCGTTACTAAAGTGCACTTTTAAACACATATTGCGTTATTGAAATGCATTTTTAAAAGCTTATTGAAATGCATTTTTAAAACTTTTTGAAATGCTTTGACCATAATGCAATGACAAGAATACATTTTGAAAATGCATTTTAAGATCCATTTTATAAGCGCAAAGTGTATTTTGAAATGAGTTACATGTGTTTCAATTTATCCATATTTCCGTATGTACTTTTAAATGCATTTCTTTTCAATCTGGGTAAAATCACTTTTTGATGACCTTAAAAAGATGATCGAGTCCAAAATTTTCTAATGAAAACTTTAGAAACATACTTTTTCAAACGCCAGTGAAAACATGTTTACTAAAAAATGTATTTTTCGTTATCTACTTACAGAAAACATGTCATTCTAATGTCATGTTATTTTTTTTTGCTATTTATTAAGCATTGAATTCCAAAGAGTATATTTGACACATTTCCGTAAAAGAATGCTTTAAGAAATAGTTCTTATTAGTTTTGGTATTTGCCCAGAGATGGTGCTGCTATTTAAACTATGTCAAACAGAGCCATCATGGAGTGAGAATCCAAAGTTTGCAAAAACGTGTTTTTTTATTCTAATTTGATTCAGAATCGTGTGAGAAACATGTTTTTAGAATTTCTAGTTAGCGCAATCTGTTGATAAAAGTACTGCAATTCAAATCTGAACTTGGCAGAATCTGAATTTTAAATAACCATTTCTAGATAATGCAATTGCCAATGAGATAAAAGTACGAATATAGAAACGTACATGTATGCTATATATATCGTATTTCAGAATAAATGAATGACTTGGTGCAAATACAATGTCCTAAAATCAAGATTCAACGAACTTAACGAAGTCATTTGGGAGCAACTTACCCAAGGATTAAGAAGTGAGTTTCTTGACTTCAAAAGGTTAGTTTTAACACAAACTTGTTAGATCCGCACAGCGGTATTTTTAAACGTATAATTGGAAAATAAATAAAGGAAAATCATAGTTTGGGAAAGGGATAATGAACATACTTTGCTTATTAGCAATTGCTCTAATGGTTATATAACAAATGCATTTAAATGAATGTTATTAGCAATTTTCTATCATTTTGTTAAAAAAATGCTTTGAGAAAATGCTTAAGATGAGGTCGACTGCATTTTTTTGCAACTTTGTATTTGTATTGCGAACTAAATTTATTTTTCAAACGTTTCGAGATTCATCTTCTAGTTGATTAAAATATTTAAGGCTGTTAGCAGAATTTTACTAAAAACCTAGCAAATGCTTCCATAATAATTAATCTTTTTAAAAATGTTTTCAATTTAACTGGATCGAATATATCTTTTTGATAAACATTTTTCAAAATGTGCAGTAGCCGTAGCACGTGATATACTGCCATGACGACCTCTTATGTTGGTAAAATATAGAATTTACATGTGAATACTGTTACTTATTTTTCATTTAGTTAATAATTTTAACATGTGCTATTTTAAAAGAAAGGCATTAAAACATTGAAATATACATGTATATTTGCACTCCAGTCAACTTTGGAAAAATGATATCCCATTATGTCATTACTGCAGTTTTGTGTATTTTTTGTCTCAATTGTGACATATTACGTTCAAGAATACACATTTTGTCTTATTGTAAAATATATTTTTTAGATTACATTGGTACATTTACAATTTTATTTTCTCTTAAAAGTTTATTTCAAGCAAAGAAACTTTTAAGACAGTTAAACTGATGTAATTGCAATCCCTAAATGAATGTAATAAATAGTTGTTTAGTTTTTGAAATACATTATTTTCATAATTATCGTGCAGTTTTATTTAAAAAATACTAAATGTGGGAAGTTTGCCACTTTAATGCAGATCCGCCTTTATACTAATAAAATCATAAAACGAAATATCGTCTCATTA
>JAQGBX010005426.1:0-13693 GCA_034698745.1 Megaphyllum sjaelandicum
GAAGTTCAAGCAAGCGAGCAATCAAGAACGACGACACCCGCCAACAGGATTGGCTAGCCACAAAAACAAAATGGCGTCGTTTTCTATTTTATATATATAGATTGGTATATTATATAGTTACATTTTCGTTTTTAAATCCAGCATTTCTATAAACATGGGTGAAACATGCTCAAGAATGAAGCACGTGAAACTAGTTAATGAATCAATGATTATATCCCTAATTATTGTATGTGAAAAATCATTATTGCCAGCTATTTCTCTTGTGCATTTAGAGTACAAATATTCGTACTATTTCCGCCGTAAATGCCTTTTAAAGAATGGTCCACTATATCATATTACAAAAATCGTTTGGACTTCACCAACAGTTAAGTGTCCATATTGGATGACTAAGAATTTAATTAGCGGGTATCCTAGAGAGGACAAGGAACTCTCATTTCCGCTAAACGGAACTATTAATCAGCGAAATTCATCTAAAAACTCCTTTTTGCATTACCACGCCCGAAAAATACTAATTGTCCGACAAAGGCAAGTCATCGGGTCGTTGTTGTGAATCATTTATGTCACACACGTAATATTTTATTCGAGTGCAGTAAAGGTTAAAAACGCATAGCATTTTACAGGTGTGAAACTTTCCACCAGAATTTCAGAAAACGTTTTTCTTCATAATGCATTATAATGCCCGATTACCATAGATAGGTGCACTTAACTAAATGGTCCCAATTGATATAATGAGCCATTCAAAAAGGACGTCCGCAAAATTTGCTCAACATTGGGCTCTTCCTACCCCCTGTCCGCATTGTGTCCGGCCAATCAGGACCTACCCCCTCCCATTCGGACGTAACTTTAAAAAATTTGTAGCCGATTCGGAAAATTTTGAAAGTTTTGCAAATTTGTACTCGGAAAACGTAAATTTTATACACTGAAAAGGTTGAGAATTTTACCAATTTGTCCTCAGACTCTGTTGGAAATTTTGAAATTCAACATTTGTCCTCGGAAAAACGTGTAAAAATTTGTAAAGATGTCCTTGGAAAAGTTGAAAATTTTGCGAGTTCATGCTCAAGATCTAGAACATTGAAAATTTTGCAAATTTTTACTGGGGAAATTTTAAAGTTTGCAAATTAATGGACCCTGAGCTTTTAAGTTCTCTGACTTTTCCATAATTAGGGCACCCTGTTTACTGACTTTTACAATTTATAACTCACCTATGCGATATTGCAATCAATTTCCATTTTAATCTGGGAACTGATTTTTTTTTGGCTTTTTTTTTCAAGTGGACTCCGAGTTGGTCATGCCCCTCTCGATCCCTCCCCTTGTCCACATTGTGTCAGTGACTCAACCGATTCCCCCATACCCCTTACATGAGGACGTCGTTTTTGAATGGTCCTTATAATGTCTGTATATAAAGTAACTGCGCTTGCTTATAAAGAATAAACAGTACTTGTAGATCTTTGATCTTACTACATGTGAATGTAACGTAGAAGATATTAATATTTGGATTGTTTCGTACCAAGGTGGTACGACTCCATATTTATTGAGAAATAAAGTACAATCCGATAAAGTATGTTTGGCCTGAATGCAACGTATTTGTTATGAAAGAGTATAGGATAAATGCACACGATGACAAACATGAGTTATGTGTACAGACAGAGCAGTGACTTGTCATGGTGCATTTAAAGTTCACATCGGAGATGTTAAGTCTAACCAATTCAAACAATATCCTTATAGCGAAATAAAGTGCTTTTTATAACATATAGTGACATTTATTGCTTGCATCCATGTAAGCATTGGTTTCACGCTCATATATATGAAAGAAATCTAAATCAAAGTACTCCTCGTTCATACTTTCCCTTATCGGGTTTGGTCCCGAGTGGATTCAAAAAATAAAATATAGATCCAACATAAGTTTTTACTCTTATGCATTAATTTCAAATCTGCTTACGGTGTGCTAAATACTGATACCGTGATTATTTACAAACTTGTTTCCTTTTTTCATCCATGTAAATAAGGATGCAGTTTTTTGTCTAATCCATGATACATAAAAATGTAGTTTCAAGTGATGTTGAAAAAAATCGAATACGGTTGTTGAATAGCGAAAATCCTAACTTTGTTATAGATTTCAGGCATGGCTTTTAGCATTCTTCACGAATGAATGGAACACTGGAGGATAATTCACGTGGGCTGTCTTCAGGGGATATCGACGACGTTTTTCCATATCCAAATAGTGGAGAAGTTCCGAAATTCAAATATTGCCATTACTCCTCACCTAAATTCAATTGTCAAATACCTATATATTCTTCCTTTAGCAAACAGTAGGAGACGTACCGTTTACTGGAGATTCACATTTATATGAAAATGATCTTGTTTTCCGTTTCATTAACTTAACAGACATTTTATTGATTCCCATCGCCCATTTTTGTCTAAAAGTTTTGAATAATTGTGCCGAATTTGAAGTATAAAGGTGAAGTTATAGTTATTATTTCTAGACCGACGCTAAGGAGATGGACGTGTAATTTTCGGTAAAACCATGCCCCGAAAAAAAAGACATTTTCAAACTATGCAGTTTCGCGCTCATATACCCTGTTTTAATTAGAAGCGTCAATGTCAATGTTGTAATCAGGATTGTATGCATGGCAGGGTGTTGGCGTTACGAGTGATATGTCAGTGACAGTAACCCTGCCCTGCACCCTTATGGCATATTGTTCACATACTAATGCTTTTCTGTGGAAATAGTAATAAATTTGACATAAACGTATATGTAGGTTTGTTAACGCGCGCATTGAACTTGTGGCGTATTTTATTCATTCAGTAAAAAGTGTTTGCGCAAAACCAATGTATATTTCTAACTATCAAAACATATACAGTATGTGCGGCTCCATAGGGACTCAAACAACAAACTCCTAGAGATTATGGACAAGCTGTTTGTTTAAGGATTGAATTTTTTGGTATGGACATGTTTTGAAATGCTAATGTTGAACAAACAAGCACAAATTCTAAGAAGGTTTGATTTGGTCAATTTACCTGAATATGAAATTGAAAGGTAAATAATATCGATGCATATGAAATCGTGCTGTATCGTCGTTGAGATCTAACGTTTCGTTTAGGGAATTAAGTTTCGTTGGAATTGAAACGACTGCATGCAGCTAGTGGCAAAATGCATTAAAGAAAAATATTGCGTGCATGTATTATTTCCCAATACGCAAAGAGTAACTCCCTCAAATGTTCCTCTATAAAGTGCTAGACTGCAAATGTTCCACTAAACTCCTAATTTCCATGTATTTATCGAATCGTACGTGTAAATTACGCTCTCTAGCGCATCCTCAGTCGTTTGCACGATGTCACGATGGCTTCCTGTATACCAAAAGGAATTGAGACTATCGTGCTGCTCATTTCCTGCTCGTTGCACATAAAATGAAATTAGGCCTGATGGTACTATAAAAAGCACTT
The DNA here is from genome assembly GCA_034698745.1 of Megaphyllum sjaelandicum. Lineage (NCBI taxonomy): Eukaryota > Metazoa > Arthropoda > Diplopoda > Julida > Julidae > Megaphyllum > Megaphyllum sjaelandicum. The sequence goes on from JAQGBX010005426.1 coordinate 3,445, forward strand.
GCTCGGTGATCACTGAACTAAAAACAAACGTCCGAAATAAATAATTCAGATGATAATGTGGACGGCCACTAACCCTTGCATTGCACTTGCGGTGGGACGATCTTTCGTGTATTCTGAAGAATTCTTGGGCTTTTCAATAGTTGAGTGCGCGCAACTTTCTGAATTGTACAAAATGCAGTACGTGTCAGATGAAAAAGAGTTTATCAAAAACTGGGTTTTTTATATTTTTTTATACATGTATTGTTTAAATACATATGACCTATTCATCATATTTATAAACTCCCCGGCCCCAGAAAAAGTTTGTATCAGGTGTGGGTAGGGATGGGCGCAAATTTCAAGACTCGAACGTCCACTTGATAGAAAAAAATGCAAAATAAAATCAGTTCCTAAAGAAAAAAAGTGAAATTGAACGCAATTTCGCATATATAGGTGTGTCAGTAAACAGGGTATCTCCAGACCTGGAAAACCTGGAAAAGTCAGAAAACTTAAAAGCTCAGTGTCCATTTGCAAACTATCAAATTTTCCCAGTAAAAATTTGCTAACTTTTCATTTTTATAGAGCATAAACTTTGAAAATTTTTAACTTTTTCCGAGGTCATCTTTACAATTTTTTCCACGTTTTCTCAAGGACATGCACATTTGCAACATTTTCTACCTTTTCACCCAAGTACAAATCTTCAACATTTTCCGAGGAGAAATTTGCAAAATTTTCAACAGATTTTGAGGATAAATTGGCAAAATTGTCAACCTTTCCAGAGTACAAAATTTAAGTTTTCCGAGTACAAATTTGCAAAACCTTCAACATTTTCCGAATACAATTTTTTCGTCCCCATTATATATACGTCCGAATGGGGAGAGTTCCTGATTGACCGGACACAATGCGGACGGGGGTAGGGGGAGTATACAGTTTTGGGCAAATTTTGTGGACGTCCTTTTTGAATGGCCCCTAAACAATCTCATCTTAATCTGAAAATACCGATTAATTGCTAAAGCCTCTCGATTGGACGATTGTTAAGCTCTAGAGCATGCGCAGATTTTACAAGATTTCGCAACTCAGCTCTTCCGGTATAAGTGACTACAACTTCTTAGCCGCTCATTGATGCACCCTGTTGTCCGAAAGTTACAATAAGCAGGCATGAATGCAATTTGGTTAAACTAATGGTATTCTTCTTTTTCCCCATTCTTAAAAATTAAATTCGGAGATCGTGAATCGACAGAAAATGTTAGCACGATTGAAAGGCGAATTAAGCTAAATGTTATAACGTTTAGCTTAATTAAAAGCCGTATAAAAGCCACGAGCATTTAACAGTAGATCCTATAACGGTGTTTATTAACTTCTTAATTAGTATTCCATCATTACAAAAATGTTCTTGATTAGATACTTTTCTTTTTCAGTAATGAAATGCAAATATCAATATACTCTAGGAAATCGAGCGAATCAATGATGGCTTATCATTGTGCTGGAGTATCCTGGAATATTCGTGCATTTTTAGGCCTATTTACATAATTAGCGTAGATTGCCATTGGGATTTACGTTCGTAATTTCATGAAAGGTTGCTTTTCCAGCTTCGTGTACTAAAGGCATCCCATTTTAATAAAACCCCGAAGTTATCCAAAGGTAAATAGAAAACTTCAACCAATCACAAGTTTGTGTGATGTTATTTTGCCAGGTATTCCATACAGCCAACTTAACATTTTAGCTCAGCAATAACCACGAGCGAAGTGAATTTCAATTAATATTTTATAAAATATTCATCCTTAATTTCCCTTACGTTCCAATTCATTTCATAATAATCACAATGTCACCAACGTTTCCACGAAAAGATATTTAAAAAAAGTTACTCAAGGGAGACTTTTAAACGTTAATGTTCGCATATAAAGCGCAAAAGGCGGAGCTAAACGAAAAATGGCACACTAATTTTAAGCGCTGATTGGTGTAATAATCGTCAATTTTAGGCAGTGCGGTGAAAATAAAGACTCACGATCTACGCGGTGGATGCGGATATCTGGATACTCGCGATTTTACGAACTTGTTGGGAACCACCCAAAAATTCGTAAAATAGAAAGCTTATAAATGTGAATGAAAAATGAAAAATGCAATTTGCACTCACTTTTATAGTTTTGGTTTTCCAAAAAAAGTCCCAAACATTTTCTTTTTACTTAACAGTGAAAAACATGCACTGTACAGTATGAGGAAATCGTGTTTGCAAAAAAGAGGAAATGTAAAATTTTAGCTTGTAACTCCGAGCGAAAAGTAACGATATTCTACATGGGATAGTTATCGGGACCAAAGTGTTATTTTCGTAAATGGGAAGTATGTAAAAACATGAGTCGACAATACAGTTGTACTTGCGATGGACGTACTTAGGGTGCGAGCACAAAGAATGCTTATTGAAGGCGCTTAACCACTCGGCGTACACTAGCGACGCCAAGCGGGATAAGATTGTGGCATACTTTTTAATCTCATTTTATCATGAGATGCTAATGCGCATGTGGAAGGTTTTACGCGGAATGTTTCATTCTATTCTATTCCTTTTCTATTCCTTACCCTGTAGTCAGTACATAGTACCACGTGGCAGGGGGGATCATCATACAATTTAAATCAGACTTATTAATCTGGTCATGATTGATCCCAAAATCACAATTTTAATTAATTTTCCCGTATTTGGGATTTTAACGAGGAATGGTGGGATGGGATAGGAAGACGGTCATGGCCGATTTAATATAGGGACTATCTCAGCATTCGCCTGGAGAAATTGTGGGAAACCATGAAAACCACAATCTAAGATAGCCGACCTGGGAATCGAACCTGGGTCTACCGAATGCGAGACGAGGATGCTAAACTTTAAGCCACCTTGCTCGATCTATAGCATAACGCATGCAGTAACGCCAGCAAGCGTTCATTGTGCGCCCCAAAGCTGGTAACTAGAAGCGGAAAGAAGCACGTCGAAAGTAAGCATTCTTTGTGCTCGCACCCTTATACAGATTTCGTCAGCATGCATATATCACGTGGCATTTCATTCGTTCCATCGACGAAAATTACCCGGAGGCAGTGCCAAGGCACGTTCTTTTAGTTGTTGATTCGATGAAAAGATCACGTGATGTAGCTCCATAGGTAACTCTGCATAATTTCCATTATGAAAATTTCATCTCACAAAAATGCTTCCTTTTTTTATCTCGTGCAATGTTGGCTGACTGACAAATTCCTGCACGCATGCACGTTGGGGTTCCATCATATGGTTCATCCTATCCACATATAAGGTTGAAAGCGAAGTAAACGCAATGCATTGCGTGTCTCTTTCTGCAACAGAGGCGTTCCGGCCACCAGTTGATGATGTGCATAAGGGAACGTTTCAATTTTCACCATCAAAGTGTATTATTAAATGCGTACAATTGGTGTACGCCTTGGGAATCTGGAAAGGAAATTGGCATCGAGGCCAAATTGACAAGCTGTCTGTTCGTGCACCAACTGAACCGTTAACGCGCCAGGTCGTGTTGTGCCAAAAACGGTGATGTGTTCATGGACCATAGAGGTGACGGATGAACATTGATAATCCGCGGGTGGCCAACATGAATGAAATTTCTTCAAAGATTAAAATAAGAGCTTAATGTCAGCGCATTCTGATGTCATCGCAGTTCTTGACAGAATAGCTCACCTAGTCGTTCGTAAAAGTAGTAATGGGTGTGAAGATGCGTGAAATCGGAGTTTTTATAGGAAATCGTTGGAGGATTTCCTTTGATTATTTTGACACACTCGACAATGCCGTTCAGAATTATCCGGATTACCTCCAATATGCAGATTTTCGTCATTTTGCGAGTGCTTGCAGTACTGCTTGTTGAAGAAATATGCAGTATGCTGTATTCACGTTTTCAATTTTGAGCAGGGTTAATGATCCACATTTACCCCCACGTGAATTAGTTTTTGCAAGAAAATGCAATAAATTCTCCGAGAAACTTAGAATATTTGGGTTATTTTTAAAATGTCCTCTGAAGATGGATACCGGTATATATGAATTTATACGGAAACTACATGTACAGTAAAACCTGGAAAAGTGACCACCTGTTTATGTTTACCATTTTTTTAGTGTTTTAGTTTTTCTAGTGTGCATTTCCTTCATAAAAATTCTTTGTATAGTGACCACCTGTCTATTGGGTACAGTGACCAGTGTGTGTTGTCTTTTTTTTGTAATTTTTACATTGTCAATGTACCTTAAAAAGTGACCAGATAACAGTTGGGTCACCTTACATCCGGCTTGTTCTTAAATAATTCACCCAATCATGTTATTCGGATCGAAAAAATCGCTGAACAAGAAGCAAAAAGCATTTGAAACAAGAAAAATTTGATGTTTTTTCTTTAAAAAATTAAATGTACGGCAAATTGTAGGGCAATAAATATATACTGTATTTAATGCACATGGACATGATGATTCTGTAATTTTTTGGCTTAGTGGTTTTTACTACATGTATATGTATTACAGTCTACATGTATTAGTACATGCAGTGTACGTGTTCATTATTTTAATTTAATTCAGGCATTCTTTGCGCAGTGACAGCCTTGTACAGTGATCACTCTTAACAGGTTTTACTGTATATGATTTTTTTTCGCTTATTGTTACATTAAAATGGACATTAAAAACGGAAACCTGAAATCTACGCGTGTTTCTTACTCCAAGATAATCACGTGTTTCAAATGAATGATTTAATTTCTTCCGATGTTGTGGTTCGAATATTAATTCGCCTGCAGAGTTTTCTTCATCAACCTCTTAACAAACAGCATTAAATCAATAAATTTACATTGGACAAAAAATGGCAATGTCAATCTTCATTTCTGATTTTTTCTAAATTAGTTGTTTTGATTGGCTTAAGGGCTTGCAGTATAAATTGATCAATCGGTGCAAATTTCCCGAATATAACGCGTATATAGTTTCTCTTTAACTCGTATTCTTTCATCGAATGTTTATCTACTTGTAGCACATGTAATAACAGTCTCAATCTCCCTTTATTTGAGCTCAATGAAATCCATATCTATCAACACCTGACACATACCCTCTGACAAGTTTGAATTCTGCTTTAACATCTACGAAGGCAGGTAGCGGAAAGAAAATTGTATACGTGCCGTGTATTTCTGGATTCATCTTATCAAATATGCACTGAAATGCGCAGTCTGAGGATAATGGAATCCACGCTCGAGTTTTATTTGACTTGCCATATAAACTGTTGTATCGTCGTGAAGCTTTCAAAACTTATTTGCGAATTGCGATCGAGCTCGTATTTTAAAAAACAAAGAAAATGGATTGATTCGGTGCGGGGTCTTTTTTTTTCTCTTTTCGAAATGCCATGCATTAGAGGCTGGGTCAATCGCAACAGTTGCCTGGACATGGTATTTTGAGCTGTTCCAGGGATTGAATTTGTGCACGAGCTTGAATATCGATTGACCCTCCTACTAATCATTCGTAAATAATGACCATTGCCATGTTACGTGTATTTTTGGCGTTCATGGAGCGTTTCCTTAGTTAGATATCCAATACAAAATTGAAGCGTACTTTATTTTTAAGTGTGTGGGGGTCGTGTTTTCGATAAAAAGAAGTATGGAAACTATATGAATGTTATGAACGCAAATTATGAAAATTGCATAATAGTTTATGCATGATTTCAGCTAAATGTTACGATGCTAACTGTGCAACTATATATACCTAAATTGTTGCACATTTAAGGTCTCCTCTGGTGGTGGAAATTAACGTTTTAATTAAAAAGATTAAACAAGCTGAATTGTACTTCAAATTGATATTTCTTTCAAATATCACCATGTTTGTAGTCACTTTGCAACCAGATTTTCCGTAAGTGTTGTCTCATTGTAGAATAAGCATTTTCGCGATAATCCCGGTTACGGATTAACCAGCTCTGTGTATTCTTTTGTGCCTGCATTTACATTATTTTATGGAAAATGACAGGAAATACTGCGCAAATGTAAAAATAATAGATTGCGTTGTAAAGCTCTTAATTTACTTATTCGCCCAAACAAACCGGGCTGTTGGAGAAAACAGCGAGAAGGTACTGTAAATAGTACTGTATAAGTGAAAATCTTAGGAAAAGATGTCACTTTTTTCCCCCCGAAGTTCTTAATTGCAAGAGTTTTTACCGACCTCCCAGAATAATCGGAAAAAAACATAGCCCAAAAAAAAATATATATATATAGTCGTAAATAAGGAAACTTATCGTTAGTATAGATCTATGTCTTCTGATATGCTAGCTGTGCTATCTTTCTCGATATAAGATTTGTGTGCACCAGAGGCAAACGGATAATTAGTATCGAGAGGATTGGGAAGCTAGATTTACGCTGTAGATAATAAAAGCCTAATAAATACAGTTGTGTTAAAAAACACCACAGACAATGTTCCTTTATATAAATAACCCCTTAATGTGATCTACGCCAAACCATATTTTTTCAGAAGAATGTACAGTTTGTGTATTTTATTTGTATCAATGACAAAAGTTGCCAGTGACATGATTATATACATGTACATGTATTAAAGGAACTCAAACATGTGCTGGGACACCAGCAGTTGTGGCAATAGCTTAGTGGTAGACAATAGGAATGCCGGATTTTGTGTGACCTAGATGCAAACGCACGTATACAGGCATGCCTATTGGCTGCCACCTAGCTACTGCCACAACTGCGCTTGTCCCAGCACATTTTTGAGTCCCCCTACTATAAGTGTATACACCAGAATTACTAATTTATGTAAAGTGTTTTTCGGTGAGCGCAGACGAGGCCGTTTCATTTAGAAAAAGACTTGCTTAGCAATTGGACTTTTACTATAGAGCTTTTACCCTTTATAATATCGTTTGACTACCAAGCTGGTTCTGTTACTCATTCTACATGTACCGGTGTTTCAAAACGATATGGTCACGAAAATTGCTTATAACCCCAGAAAATTAGGTCGTCACATCCTGAATCTCCCGTGTAGTGGCCACCATAATCTCCATTTGTTTTCAAGTGCGGTAACATTTTTCAGGGTTCCTCAGTTAGAGCATCTCTATTTTTAGCTTTCCGTGAATAAAATGTGGAAGCCGAACATTAGCACGAATGGAATTCGTGCATGGTGCTTGAATTGGTGAAGTGTATACTTGCTGAATCAATATTATCTTACAAGAATGCAACTGTGAAAATAAGTGCAGATTGAGAATCATCTAGTCGGTACATAATGCAACACAATTCTCCACATCTCAGTTTTTCTCAGTAATCAAAGATCCTGTTATGAAATAGACTTGCTCTGAGGTGAAAACGTTATTAGGGTTCCAGCCCTTGTGAAAATGAACCTATTAGGAAGCTCCTCGAGCATACATACAGTATAGATGCATGTGGTCTTGTTTTTTATTAAGCTTCAGTGCATGCAAAGGGTAAATCAATATCATGGCATAAGGTTTTTTTCCTGATTAATTGGATTATTAGTTCGTGTTTCTTTCAATATTATCCGTAACTGAATCTTAGCTCATTCGAATGGAAAATTGAGGCAGGGAGATGACGAATCTTAGACCCTTTTTATTGGTCTACTCATCGCCTTCTATCCGACTAAATAACCGATATATCTTCAACACTTCCGAAATATTAATACTTGTAGGCCTATCTCTACTGCAGTGAACGAGATAATGGTGCAGTGAATGAATATCGATATGGGTTGTTACAATTTGCAACTCAGAATATTCTGACTTTGAATGTTCTCCATTTTCCATCAAGTGAGAGGTGTAGTGGAATATTTGAAAAGAGACTTGATTTAATTTCCTCTCCCAAGAATATATTCATGCAGTGGCTCAACGTTTCGACCGCCTGACCTTCATCAGGAGCTATACATTACATGAACGTAAAGTTAGAATCATCAACCAATTTAAATAGCATACAGTATGTTAAAGGTTTTTACAAAGAATCCTATAAAACCCGTAGCCCAACAATAATTCGTTAACAAAGTTTCATTCAAGGAAAAGTACATAATTTTTCGCTATGTCCCTAATCCTAGTAAAAATTAAATTTCTTTGTGTAATAAAATCCACATTGTTTAACTCAGACATAAAGGAATTGAATTTTTGCTAGGTTTAGGGACATAGAGAAAAAATGTGTTTCCTTGAATAAAACTTCATCGTTTTATGGGATTCTTTGTAAAAACTTTAAAATGTTATTTGTTTTTTTTAAATTGATTCAATTCAATTAAATTCTTAACCATGCAGTCAGTACATATTACCATTTGGTAGGGGGGATCATTATACAAATTAAGGCAGATTAAGCAGTCTTGTCATGATGGACCCCAAAATCACAATTTATAGTTATACAGGGTGTATCGATATAGTTTGGCCAAAATGACAGGGTAGGTAGCTGGTGTTATGTGGAGTAAAAAATACTAATGAACAGGGGGGCGCAAATCACTCCTTAACATAGAAAAGTGCAAACACATGTTGACATTCACCACGTGTTTTTGCTTGAATTTCAACATGGCTAGCGCATCATATTGTCTGTGTTTACCCATAGTTAAGCAGTGTACGTGGCAAAGGATGTGTTTGGTCAGAGTGAGACATGAGAGAGCTATTTACAGTTGGTGAACTTGCCGATATGCACCTTGTTTGTGGAGAAACGAAAGGAAATGCACGAGTGGCTCAGCGGTTGTACAGACCTAGACCGATGTACCCGAATCGGCGCCGTCCCAATCGTGCAACATTTGTGGCGGTTGATCGCCAGTTACATGAAACTTGTACCTAACCTTGCAAGTGTGACTCGAAGGTGGTGACAATATGATGCGCTAGCCTTGTTAAAATACAAGCAAAAAACATGTGGTGAATGTCAACGTGTCTTTGCACTTTTATATGTTAAGGTGTTATTTGCGCCCCTTCCCCCTCCCCCCCCCTGTTCATTAGTATTTTTTTACTCCACATATCGCCATCTACCTACCCTGTCATTTTGGCCAAACAATATCGGTACACTCCTTTTTGCGAATAGCCTAGGGAGGTGCAATGTAAGAAAAAGATGGGAATCTTAGAAAATTACTGTTAATGTTGTTCTCAGGGGTGTATACATGTATACGAGTTTTATAGTAGGTGATACAGTTACCCCCACCCCTATGAAATACCTGATGATGCAGTAAAACCCAATGAAGTGGTATGATTTGCAAAGAAGTTATGATAAAAATTCTTATTCGGAATGGCATGCAACCTAATATATTTTTGCGATTTCACCCCCTCGCCGATATCCTTTTAATAACTCCTCAAAGTCGCCTCACACAGTCACGATACTAGATCTCTAGGTAGCGTGATCTCAATAGTTTCCTCCTTTAGCACCAACAAGTGCTGAAGCTTTCAGATTCTTCCCTCATAGGGATATAACTGGGAGAACCAGAGATTGTTTCACAAAAATACTAAACCAAACCATTGTTCGATCTGATCTTGAATGTTGCAACCAGATTCAAAGTTCTGATTGCTCAAAAACTTTAGAAAATAATACCTGAGATCTGTGCTGGTAGGGCTGCTTGTGAATAGTTGGTAATCCTGATGCCCTATTTCGCATCTTGGGAGGAGCACCTGAATTCTTGGAGAGCACGACCTTGTCATAAACAAATTCTTTTTTGATTGCCATCTTTGACTTAGGAGAAGAAGAGATTCCATTTATCGGCACATTTACTGGGCTAGATTTGGGGGTAGTGACTTTAGTCCACTGCTTATTTTTCTTGACTCCAATACAGATCACCGGTTGTACTTGGCTGGATGGCAACTTGTTTCTATACAAGAGAATGAAATAAAATCTGAGTAAACCTATCAATGCGGTATTAATTAAAACCTGCTTATCATAATGCTGGGAGAAAATGTGAAATTAAAGGGTTAAAAGTTGGCATAATTTGTAATGTCACAAAATATTTTACAATATCTAATCTTTACCTACAACAGGGTTGCTACAAATTCTCACTTTCAAAATTCCCAGAGAATACCCTGGCTTTTCAAGACAAAAATTGCGTTTTTCCCTGACAGCCACAGTTTTATTGTCCACTGCTGAAATTGTTAATTTACGTACTATGTTACGCATGATGCCTACTTTCTGAGTGGTTTCATAGACAATTCTTGGACTCCCACCAGCACCCACATGAATTATTAAAAAGAAACAACAACAGAGTGGTGACCAAATTCCAAAATCTGAAATTTAGGACTTTTTAGGACTTAAGTGAAAAATTTAGGACTTATTTTACAAATATTTAGGACTTTTTTCAGGGTTC